>JBBPTI010000595.1:0-12333 GCA_038093995.1 Tylopilus aff. callainus
CCATCCTACCATCAATCTTGGTTGCAAATCCAACCCCCTGTCAAGTCATACAGCCCCACATCATCACAGAACCACCACCAAACTTGACAGTTCCTTCTACCAATCTGTCACTGAGCCCTTCACCTGCCTTTTTCCATGCCCATTTATGACCATCTGACCCTAGATGATTAATTTTGGTCTCATCAGACCATACTACCTTCTTCCAGTCATCCACAGTCCAATCTTTGTGGGAATAAGCAAAGTCCAAATGAGCCTTGTAATGTCTAATTGAGAGTAGAGGATGTTTGGACTTGACTACAGCCTTCATACCAGACTTTTTCAAGTGGAGGCAAACAATATTAGGATGGAGGGGTTGATTAATGATTCCAGAGAGGGTTTTGGTTACCTGGACAGCATTCTCAGCCTTTTGAGATGAGATGAGATAAATAGCATAATGAATGTTGGAGGAGAAAAGCTTGGATGGACAATCTCCAATAGATTTTTGCAAGTCAGAATGCTCTTTAGAACAAAGTCTAGAGATAGTAGCAGTGCTAACACCAGTTGTAGATGAAATAGAGCAAACTGAATGGCCAGCATCAAGCTGAGAAAGAATGGTGTTTTTTTAAGTAGTAGAGAGAGATCTCATGATGGTAGTGGTCAAGAATCAAGAAGTGTGGGAACTATTTGGGCAAGATCATACTGTCCATATCAAAAGTACAAAAAGTGTTATGATAACATGTCTGATTTAAAATGAACATATCTTCACACTCCTTGGACCAAATCACATGAACCAGGAACCATTTTGTAGCCAGGAGTCTATGCTCCCCATGATCTTACTATAGGTAAGCGAAATTCCCACACCATCAAATGTTATTTGAGCTACACTACAAAAGTAGCAAACATTGTAATGCTTTTTGGAGTCACTGTATGTGTTAAGGTCAACTCTGGGTAGGAGGTTGACCCTAGCCTTGAATAGCCTGGCAGTGATGATGATCTATTGCACAAACAAATGTGGGACTTGCTCTGCCTTAATCTGTCAAGGACTTAATCTGTGAAGCTAGGGAGCTGAAGAGACAAACTCTAGCAGGCTCCAAGGTCTGAGGCAAAGGAGGTATAATCAAGGAAGACTAGCTTAGGGTACAGGATAGCAAGAGCCATCCTTAAGTACTGGCTAGTCTGACTGATGACTAAGTAAAAGAACATGATGGAATGCACAAAAAGACACAAGAAGAACTAGATAATGATCTGATATGATCAGAGTATATCCTATGTCAAATCAAAAGAGTAAGCATAGAGAAGAGACAAAAGGGGAGCTTAGTAATACTAGGATGAAGGAAAAAGATTGTAAGTAGTGTTACGCCCTCGTTCACGCCCCTATTTTCCCTTTTTCCCACTCCCTTTCTGAGCAACGGTACGCGCGCGGGACCCTGCCTACTAACAGCATTCACACGCCACACGATGGCAGCGCAAAGCTGTGTTTACCTTAGTAAGCGGTCCAGCCCTGATTTGCACAGCCCCATGACATCACCTCTACGCCATATCACCCCATAATGGTGCAATCTTGCATCATCGGCGCCCGGGCTGCGCAAACCGGTGCAGTGACTCCCCATGACTCATACTCGGCCAGTAGCGTAACCCCCTCGTTCCCACACTCGCCCTAAAGTACCTAAACGTAGTATTACGGCACAATAGGTACAAATAACATTGTAACGTATATATAGGACCGCAATTGAGCCCCAGAACCTCATTCGAGTTATTCTGGGTTTTCCCCTTAGTCCTCGGCCGACGATCAGGGTTCCCTTTAGCTCCTATCACTAGTCACTCCCCCGCTGTCACACAGCTCACTAAGCAGCCCCACCTAAGGGTTGTTTCAAGTAGGATATGGCAGGCAAGTTGTAACATTACCTCCCATTCAGCCAGTGAGATCCCTGAGCTTACTAAGTTCTGCCCCTCAGACTCCTGAGAGGGTTAAAAAGGCACACCAGGCAGATAACATCAGAAGAGAGGGCATGAGATAAATGTTGTGGGGCCTTGAAGTATGAGGAGACTGAGGAGGAGGAGGAGGTTCAGGAAGATAAGAAAGAACTGGAAGAAGGAGGTGGAGGTGGATGAAAGAGAGGACAGTGAGTCCTGAAATGGCCCCTTTGGTGACAATGAGTGCACATAGTGTAAGAGGTGGTGATAAGGGTACAAGTGGGGCAATCAGCAACTAGATGGTCTGGGGCCCAGAGGTAACATGCTGGGCACTGATAGCAGAAGCAATGGAGCTTGATATGCCCAATGCAGTGGCAGTGGAAACAAGAGTTTTGATATATTGGGTGGTTCAGGATGAGGGGGACTTCTGCCTGTCTGCACAAGGCTTCTACAAGGGTGGCTTGGGCTCATCACCACAAATTGGCAGGGATAATGAGGTCTTCCTTGACAATGAGGGACTTGTTGATCTTGACCAAGGCTGAGGCCATGGGAGAGAGGGAGCAGGGACAGGGCAGTTGGCATCAGGGGTAGGGGGGTGTTTTTGCTGGGAGAGGTGTTTCAGGTTATGGTCAATGTCCAGCAATAAGTCAAGAGCCCCCAGTTGGACTAGGGCAGAGAGGATTCCTTAAGAGGCTCACTCTTGATGGATGGCTAGGAAGGTAACAATGGCTTCTGCTCATACTAGGTGGGAGTCTACAAGCTCTACATGTTCAGAAAAGTTATAAAACCCTTCAATTTGAAGGAAAGTGGTATGTAGTTGCCCAATGGGCAATTCTAGGTGGACTAGGTGCTCAATGGTGAGGGCATAGCAAGGGTTACAAAGAAAGAGGTCCATAAGGGTTTTGTTATCAATGCTGGAAGTGAGGATGATCTGAGCCATCTCAGGGACTTCAGTCTGCATCATCACATTAAGCACAAGCAGGTAGGAGGGGGTGTCAAGGCAGCTCATCATGTAGGGAGGTGGTGGATGGTCAGATACTTGGTGAGGAGGTCCTGGGCTCCTTTTAGGTTCACCTCAGGTTCCCATGAGTCATCTTCCAGCAGATACCCTTTCCATCAGATCAGGAACTTGCAGTTCCAGAGGGGACCTCAATGTCTTAATACTCATTCTATTTTGTATTCCTCTTCCCCACTGATAAGGTCAGCAGGGGGTCTAGGGAAATTCAGTCTATAAACACTGTTTTTGTGATAGGGGGATAAGAGAGAGGTGTGGAAAACAGGGTGTATTTTCCAAGTGGAAAGGAGATGGAGCTTGAATGTGATGGAGAAGAGAACATCAGTGATAGTAAAGGGGCCTTCTCACTTAGAGAGGAGTTTAGGGAAGGTGTGGGTTCATCATAGGTTTTTGGCTTCAAGCCAAACCTTATCTCCTTTCTAGAAGGGGGTGTAGTGTTGTCTGGTGTGGGCCTTCATCATTTGGGCTGCTAAGTCATGGGCTGCTAGGGCTTCACTTTGGGCAGCAATTAATTCAGAGATGCATTTCTTGAGGACAGGAAGAGAAAAAGGGGATGTGATGGAGGAAAGGGGCTGTGGTTCATACCCCATCATGAGATAGAACAGAAATTGATTGGTGATGGAATGGGGGCAGTGATTGTGAGTGAATTCTATGAAAGGAATGAGGTCTGACCATTAAATGGGGTTGTTTCTATAGAAGATTCAGAGGTAGGTCTTGATCTCTTGGTTTACTTGTTCAGTTTTGCCATCAGTTTGTGGGTGGTAAGCAGTAGACAGGGCAAGGTCATACTGTAGGAGCTTCCCAAGCTCTCTGACAAAGTTTGAGGCAAATTGTGGACCTCAATCCAAAATGATCTTGTTGTATAAGCCAAACTTTGAATATACTTTGGCTAGGAAAAGAAGGGCAATGCCTTTTACAATGACAGTCTTGGTGGTAGGGCAAAAGATCACCCCCTTTGTAAGCCCATGGTTGTTATGCTCCAATTCCTCAGATGCTACACACTTGCTCTCCAACCCTACATTCCCTTCTTTAGGCATAGATACCCACACTTGCTGAGTGTTATGCTCATGGCTATGCTATGCTACACTTTTTCCTACATTACCTTCTTTAGATGCTTACACCCACACCACCAGATGTGACTCAGCACTACCTGGCTGCCTTCACATACCAGCTCTCAGGTATCTGCAGCATTCTGGGCACCAAACCACACTGGGTAGCCACTGTTCCATTCCACCTGCAACCCCAGCAATATCTGCACATTATGCCATTCCTTCCCATGCCAATAGCAATATCTGCGCTCATATGCCATAGCATGCCATTCGTTCCCACTCCAGTAGCATTTAACCCACAGCACTGCCCCCCTTGCATGGACCAGGCCAGTTTCCATCTTGCCCTTCCATACTTAGTATTCTCACCTGCCCTCATTCACTTTAGGCTCCGCCCAAATCTCTCCTGTAGTAGTATATAAGACCGCCTGTATTATATCAAGAGCTCCAATCAATTCTTCTTGGGTCTTCCCTCACAAGGCACCTGCTTTACTAGAAGATTGATATTCCTGGTCCTACCTCACCTCTTTACTCATATGCCTCCTAGTGCCTTGCACCTGAGGTCATTTCACTGAGCCACAACTAGGTAACATCCACCCTTGCTTCCCATGCCACAGGCAGCACAAGCTTACAGCATAAGGGCACCTGACTAAGGTAGTGCAAAGACCCTCTTATCTAAGCAGCTGTAATGCTCACGGCTATGCTACGTTCTCTTCTTTCCTACATTCCCTTCTTTAGCCACTTTGACCCACACCACAGCGCTGCGACTCGGTCTTGCCCAAGTCCCCTTCCCACACCAGTAAGCACAGTAGCCACAGCATCCAGGCACCAGACCATGGTAGAGTAAAGACCCGCTTACCCAGCTACTGATGCCGCACCGCAGCACTTAGGCAATCCACAGTTGCAATGGCACCTTATGTCACCACCCGGTCTCATGCCTATAGTGATACTCGTGCATCGCACACCATAGCACGCCACCTGTTCCCACACCAATAGCGATACTCCCGCTATTGCACCATAGTACGCCATCCTTTCTCACTCCAATGGCATTAACCTCGCGATGGCACCATCGCTCGCCACCCTTTCCCACTCCAGTAGCGTTTAGCCTGCAGCACCGCCCCGCTCGCACGGACCAGGCCAGTTTTTGTCTTGCACTTCTGTATTTAGTAACCATGCCTGCCCTTACTTACTTTAGGCTCCGCTTGAATTCTGTTTGTAGTAGTATATAAGACCGCCTGTAAATTATCGGAGCTCCAATCAATTCTTCTTGGGTCTTCCCTCACAAGGCACCCACTTATAAGGAGTTTGATCCACCTTTCCGTTTCGCTTCACTTCGCTACTTGTCCCCTTGTGCTTAGCACCCAGGACATCGTCTTGCTCGTTCCACTCAATGCCTCCTTGCCTTTGTGCCCAAGGTCGTTTCAGCAGCTGACAACATAGTGACTGCAGATTGCACCATCACATGCCATACCTGCACAACCTGGTCCCATGCCAATGGCAATACTCCTGCATATTGTATGATTCTTTTATTATCTTTTCCCTCCAATTGCAGAACTCCCACTATTGTGCCATCGCTCATCATCCACTCCCACCCAAATAGCATTATTGGCTCTACATCACCTCTCTCACACGGACCAGGCCAGTTTTCATCTTGCACTTCCATATTTAGTAACCTGGCCTGCCCTCATGACTTTCAATTGGAGTTCCAACATAGGTAGCTAGTAATATATAAGACCCCATGTAATTCATTGGAACTCCAATCAATTCTTCTTGGGTCTTCCCTCACAAGGCACCCAGTTTACTAGGAGTTCAATTGTCCCTCTACCTCTCTCTACACTTCCACTATGTAGCCTAAGGTACCTAGTGCCTGAGGTTGTTTCAATGGTCAACCATGACCAATAAGCTATCAAAGCCTAAGGAAAGGGGGAGGTCAATAATGAGGTCACAGGAGATCTGCTGGAAGGGGCAGGTGCAAGAGGAGGGGATAGGAGTGAGGAGGGGAAGGATAGGGTGGGTGTTCACCTTGTTTTTGCTGGCAAGATGTGCAACCAGCAATGTAATGGCAAACAAAAGAGGCAAGACCAGGCCACCAGAATTCTCTAGCAACAAGTTGGTGGGTCTTGAGAAACCCAGGGTGTCCAGCAGAAGGGTGGTTGTGGTGGGAGGAGACAATGGAGTGGCAGAGGTTGCCTGTATCAGGGACAAAAATACAGTTGCAATAGGAGAGAATCCCATTAGAGAATTTCCAGTCAGAGAGACAAGAGGAGAGAGCAGAGGGAATATTCCCTTCAAGGGCACAAGTGACTTTAAGGACAAGAGGGTTGGCAGAGGAAGAGATGGAAAGGGAGGAAGAGAGTTTGACATCAATAAGGTTAATAAACAGGTCAGGCAGAAAAAGAGTGACATTGGAATTGTCAGAGAGGGGGGAGGAGTGGTCTGGGTGATGCAATAGGGTATCAGGAGTGGCAAGTTGACTTCTAGGGACATGTTGGAGTTGGAGATCATAGTCAGAGAGGTCCAACATCCATCTGGCCTGTTGTCAGTTGAGGTTCTGGGATTTGTGGAAATACATAAGGTTCTTATGGTCAGTAAGGACCAGGACTTGAAAAGAGGAGCCCAGAAGATATTAATGCCAGGTCTTGAGGGCATGGATGATTGCAAGGAGTTCTCAATCAAAGATGTTGTAGTTGCATTCAGCAGGGGAGAAGGATTGAGAGATGTAAACACAGGGCTTAAAGTCACCATTGGAATCTGCCTATAATAGGACTCCTCCAATGGCAACTTTGAAGGCATTAGTAGAGATAGCAAAGGGGTAAGAGATATTGGACATGGCAAGGATAGGTTCAGAAGTGAAGTGGTCTTTTAGGAAGTCAAAGGCAGACTGTTGGGAGGGGGTCCATTCCCAAAGGTGGTTCTTTCAAGTGAGGAGGAGGAGGGGGGTGGTGATGTTGGAGTAGGAAGGGACAAATTGTCAGTAGAAGTTGGAAAATCCAAGAAAGGAACATACTTCCTTGACTGAGGAAGGAGTTGGCCATTCAAAGATACCTTTGACTTTGATTAAATCCATAGCAATCTGTCCTTTTGAGAGAATCATTCCTAGATATTCCAATTAGGAGGCTGTGAAAGTACACTTTTCCAGTCAGAGGTATAGATCAAGCTCTTTCATTCATTGAAGAACCTGAACAACTCTCTCCTGGTCCAATTCTGGGGTAGGGGAGTGGACAAGGAGATCATCCATGTAGATGACTAACCATCCTTCTGCAATCATGTCATGGAAAGAGTCATTCATGAAGCACATGAAAGTGGGGGAAGAATTTGTCAAGCCAAAGAACATAACTGTCAGTTCAAAGAGCCTTCAATGAGTAATGAAGGCCACTTTCCACTGGTCTCCATCCTTGATGCAGATGTTGTTGTAGCCCCATCACACATTGAACTTGGTGAAGATAGATGAGTCTTTGATCTTGTCCACAAGGTCAGAAATCAAAGAGAGGGGATAGGCATCTCAGATAGTGTGTTGGTTTAAATATCAGTAGTTCTGACAGGGGTGAAGCTTGCCATCCTTTTTCTTGACAAAGAAGAAGGGTAAGGCTTGAGGGGATTTGGAAGGGCAGATCTTCCCTGATGCCAAGTTCTCATCTATGAACTTGTATGTGGCTTTTCATTCATCAAGGGATAGGAAGTAGAGCTTGCCAATCTTAGGAACAAAAGAGTCAGTCAAGTTGATTGCATGGTCATAGGGTTAAGAGGGTGGTATATGGTTGGTGGACTCTTTCTCAAAGATGGAAGAGTATGAAGAGTAGGCAGGAAGAAGGGTGACTTTGTGAACAGGTTCTTGGGCTATGGCCAGTTCTGTGGCTTGTGAAACTCAAGCAAGTTCATGGGTGATAGGGTGTGTAGGATAATGTTTTTGTCCAAAAGTGAGGACTCTGTGGGCAGTGTAATATCCTGTGGTCACTTTTGTGAACTGTTCAGCAAAGGGTTGTTCTAGGTATTGCCTAAGCCCTTCTTCTTCTAGGGAAGATTTATCAGTGGGGGAGGTTGTTGGGTAGGAGTATAATTCATTTCCCTTATCTAGAGAAGTGTCAATACTGACAGTTCCTTGCTGCCAATCAATGTTTGGGTTGGTGTTTTGAAGCCAGGGATGACCAAGGATCACCTTCTGCTTCCCTAGTCATAGCACAAAGAATCTGATTTTCTGGGTGATGCCTGTGACAATTACAAAAAGGTGTGTGATGTAGTGCACCCTGGAGTTTAAGAAGGAGTTGACATTGTGGGCCACAATGGTCTGGGTAGTTCATTGTACTGGGATTTGTTTCTGGGAAGCAAAGCTCCAATTAAGGCAGTTGATCTCAGCTCCAGAGTCAATGAGAGCAATGGTGGCAATAGTTTTTAGAGTCCCTTCAAGGTAGATCAAAGATATTGGCATAGTCAGAGATTTATGAGTACAGGACTTATGGACTGGAGGGATTCACATTGCTCAAGCCCTCCCTATTGAAAACCCTTTGTTCCAGTGAACATGGCCACTAGTTGCCCTACATTCATTGATTCTTCATCACTTGCAGGGGTTGCTTCTTTTTCTTCATTCCAGGGGTCTCTGGCAACTATTTTTCTAGTGGTTTGGATCATAGGGGTGATTCATTTCTAGCATGAGGGGCATTCCCTGCTGATATGGCCTGGTTTACTGCACACTGTAAAGATGACAAGGACTCTGGAGTGGACTTTGGTAGAAGTCCTAAAAGTCCTAGGGGTTGTCAGTGTGTGTGAGGAGCAATAGGCTTGCCCCTAAGGGACTCTGGGACACAGGGAGTAGAGCAGAGAAGTCCTCAAGTAGTCAACCAGCAAGAAGCACAAGTCTGATGGTCTTATAGAGCATTAGTGGTCAGGGGCAGTGACAGGAGATGAGATGGTCCTAAATGGTGAGTGGTAGCAGTGCAGTGAACAGTTGATGAATGGTAAATGGTGCAGTGAGAGCTAAAATGGGAGCTGCATTCCAAGTTCCTATGATATCACTTTATAGTCTGGGAATATCCAAGACTTAGGTACAACTGTAGGAACCTGAGTCTAAAGAAGAAACAAGAATAAACTAGTCAAGAGAACATGAAATAAAATGAAACCAATGGTCTTCCAGACTTATTGATGGACTTGCATCCAGTCAACTGGTCCTACTGTACAAGATATGGGGAGGGAATGAAGGTAGAAACAAAAGAGGCATAGAGACCATATGAAAGGATGTGGGACATAAGAATACCACCATAGAGATGTACCACTCTTCTACAACATGAAACAGAGGCCTTTCTTTTGGTATTTGGCTGCCTAGGAGAAGGAGAGGCAGTCTACATCCATGGCATTTGGATCTTTTGGGGAAAGATGATGCTAAGGGGGAGTGTAATGAGTAGGAGCACCTAAGTGAGTGATGTGGTCAGCTTGGTCCCATTGGGACTTGAACTGTCAAACTCACTTGTGCCAGTCAGCAAGAGTGGTTGGGATGGTGTCCATGGAGTAGATTCATCACATGAGGGAAGTGGGGAGTCCAGCAGTGAAAAAGGAGATGAGGATGTGGGCATCTTTGATCTCATCAAGTTCCACTTCAATCATTTTCATGGAAAAGAGGGTGGTGTAATAGTCAAGGGGGTTGGTGTCAGGGTGAGGGTGTTTCAGGCTCAAGGCCTTGGTAGTGGAGAGCCAGTTGAGGGCCTCCTGCTGGGTGTTGGCATGTTCAAAGGTAAGGAGGAATTTCTTCTCAAAGTCTGTGAAGGTTCTAAAGAAGTTAAAGGCAAGGGCAGCAGACTGAAAAGTGGAGGCCCAGGTGGCTGCTGAGCCTTTTGTCATGTAAAAAAGGGTGAAGGCTATCTTCTTTGCCTCCTTATTGTATACTTCATCATTGACCAGCAAGTAGGTCTTGATCACATTCAGCCATCTCTTGGCTTTCGCATGTGATCCATTATATACCTCAGGCATTCTGATCCTAAGCTTGATGGATTTGGTAGACATTCTGAGGGGTGGAGGCAGTGGTGGAGAAATAGGTTGTCGAAATACAACAGGTCTCTGTATGAAAGGGGGAAAAGATGGAGTTGGGGAGCAAGGAAGAGTGAGGAGGGAGCTTAGATCACTGGTGAGCTGTCTGGTTTCTTTGTCTATTTCAGTCAGACAATCATCTGAGTCATCAAGGGAAGGGAAAGAAAAGCAGGGTGGTCCAAATTCAGTAAAGAGGAAGGGAGTGCAGTCCCTTTGAAAGAAGGAGAGGAGGTTGGGTTGGTGAGACATGGTGGATAGGTTGCATTGAAGGCAACTGGCACAAGGGAGGAAGCTAGTCTTATGTTAAGATCAACTCTGGATAGGAGATTGGCCCTAGCCTTGAATAGCCTGGTGGTGACAATGATCTATTGCACAAACAAATATGGGACTTGCTCTACCTCAATCTGTTGAGGACTTAATCTGTGAAGCTAGGGAGCCAAAGAGACAAACTCTAGTGGGCTCCAAGGTCTGAGGCAAAGGAGATATAATCAAGAAAGACTAGCTTAGGATATAGGATAGCAAAAGCCATCCTTAAGTACTGGCTAGTCTGACTGATGACTAAGTAAAAGAACATGATGGAATGCACAAGAAGGCACAAGAAGGACTAGATAATGATCTGATATGATCAGAGCATATCCTATGTCAAATCAAAAGAGTAAGCATAGAGAAGAGACAAAAGGAGAGCTTAGTAATACTAGGATGAAGGAAAAAGATTGTAAGTAGGATGCAGCAGGCAAGTCATAATAGTATGTTCCAACTTCAGACATAATTGCTGACATTCTTACAAAAGCTCTCATGCAGAAGCAACATTGGAAGTTCATTCAAGCTATGGGACTATGCTTATGCTTGAGTGGAAGTATCAAAACTGAGAATTCTGGACTACTCTGAGCACTCCTTAGCAGCCCAAGTGTAGAGCTGGCTCAAACTAACCAACCTCCATTGGGAGTTCAAATGAACTAACATTAGAGTTGACATGTGCACTTCAAACTTGACCTAAGTGTTGGAGTTTTACAGTACAAATGGAGGTGGTACAGCCACCATCTTACTTAAGCATGTAGTTACATTCGGAACATTCATACTGTAGTTTCTTTAGTCACTACTAGAGCTTCTACACTAAGTTCTTTTGCTCACCTTCTGGACTTGCTTATTTTACATTCAAACCTATATATCTTATTCAAGCATAGCTCTGCCCATAGGTATATATCTGGAACTTTCTCTGTTTCACTCCTCAATCATTAGCCATCTCTTTGGGCAGTGGCTGAGATGAGTTCTTGTTACTCATACTTTTAATACCTTACTTATTGAGACCATATAAAATGCCAAACATTGGGCACCAATATCATACAGGCCTAACCTCACAGAGTGATTCCACCACCCTTGTCTGCTTGAGATAACATGCTGGCTGGCAACCCGGCCATACAAGTTGCACTGATTGTTTGTCAGTCAGGTCTTGGGGCCTACAGCAAGTTGATCTACATTGAATGGTCAAGGGTGATCGAGATGCCACTCGATCACACTCAGTCATTCAATGCATGTCACCACTACATTTTTTTCCGAAACATAACGAAGGGATGGCCAAGGGCGGGACAAGATAGGCGGTCATCAGAAACGTTTACTGGATAAATATGGGTGTCCAAACAAGAAGTATAAAACACGGTGCCGTGAGTCGTTCCTCGACTAGATCCTCGATCAAGGGACATAGTTGACCGTCTTACCTGGATGCACCGTGTTGCTATCCAGTAGTGAGCATGGTGTCTCCCCCAACCCGACCACACGCTACTCTTCAACCTGTCTAGTGTGAGTTTGCATGAGTTTGCTGTCCAACCACCATGTCCGAGTCCATCATCGTCAACACGTTCTTCGTCGGCGGCATACTCGTCAACGTCCACAGTCACTGTACTAGCGTCGACTCCGGCTTACCTGTGCATGCCCTGTTCCTACTACATGGCCGTACAGCGTCTTCAGAAAGTGTCGTGCCTATTGCGAAATCGATTCTCGAAATCTTCCACGCATTAGGCGCCAACAAGAAAAAGGACCTGGTCATTATCACGTATGTAAGTACTCTTACGGTGAAGCTGCCGTTAACTGGGTATCACCGACTCATAGGTGATTAGGATCATCGTAATCATGGAAAACGTCTTGTAGACCCACTGCGCAACGAAGGATGGCACAAGGACCCCGCCAGGAACAACCCTCATCATGCGTCAGTCGAGCTATATGAACCAATCTCCGAGTAACCCTACTGACGGACGCGATTTGTTTCAGCGTGGACATGTACACCATACAAAGTTTGTATCCGTTGATCTACCCTCTCGATCCGAATCTGCCTTCGTGCTGACTTGGCATTGGTCAGCTGGTACAGTG
>JBBPTI010000596.1:0-12325 GCA_038093995.1 Tylopilus aff. callainus
AGCCAATCCTGATTGTCTCCTAGATCACCTAGATGGATGCATGTGCAACTACATCGCTACACTAACGGCAGTTTTTTGCGAGGCCTATAATCTCGGGGGTTTCTCCGATGAGAGCGTTACTGTACCACATCAGGAAAAATGGTTGAACTATGTAGCACTATATAGTCCATTTTGCATGGTAGACTTCCCTCAAGTACATAGGCTATATATCTGCTATGTATTCCCACCTATTACTATATATCATGTGATAGTCCACCATTGTGCAGGCAATGTTGCAGATCTTTGTGATTATATTGTAGTTAGAACTCATCTTTGTGGCTATATTGTTGTCGTTAGAGCTTGGTAGTAGTTGGATCAACAGCCTCGAAATTTGCAACAATCAACAATATAGTGCCAACTCCAAAAAGCTCCATTTCCAAACCATCGCAAACAGTCTAGTACATATCAACATCACCATCACTATGCTGACCCACACCAAATTCCTTCCTGCGAGCTACTTCCTCATTGTGAACCATTTCCTCATCAGCACTCATTCCCTCATCAGTACTCATTTCCTCACTAGCACTCATATCCTCGCCACTGGCACTCATTTCGCCATCAATACCTTGTTCCTCAATGATCTTGGCATTCTCTCTGTCAATATCAAATGAGCCAGCCATGTCCATACCATTCGCCTCCTTGAATTCGTGGATAGCATTCATGAACGCTTTCTTGGAGATTGCTTCCTTCTTTTTCTTTGTAGTGACCGTTGTCACACCAGCATGAATACTAACCACAAAGAGGTCAGCATCATTAGTGGTGATATGTAGTATGCACCATCCATTCACATAGACTTGCTGTAACATGATTGGCAATAGTCCATAACCTCTTGTCACCTTCTTGAAGGCGCTTAATGATCCCTCATGGAAGGCATATACATCACCGTAATCTTCCTCCTTGAAAGCAATCTGTTGATGAACCCCTGTCCCCCACTCGTCAATAGCACACTTGATCTAGGACACAAAGTACATGTTAGATAGTTAGAAACATATATAAATAAACCTACTGCAGTCAGGGTGAGAGCAAAGCCAACGTGGGGGAATGGGTTATAATCATCAGAGTAGCAGAGTCCATCATCAGTTGCATTCTTGAACAGGACCTCGTTGATTACTTGTTGGATTGCAGGGTTGAGATAAATTCCTGCGTGATCATCAACAGTTGTACCTTGTGTCTTTTTGAGGTCAGCAAGTGCATACAACTTAAAAATATCTAGTACACACATGATAGACAAAGGCTGATCCAGCCTTCAGCTTTACAACAAGGTCACTGTAATGCTCACGGCTATGCTACATTCCATTCTTTCCTACATTTCCTTCTTTAGCTGCATTCACCCACGCCACAGTGCCATGACTTGGTCTTGCCCGAGTCCCTTCCCACACCAGCTAAGCACAGTACCTGCAGCATTCCAGGCACTGAACCATGGTAGAGTAAAGACCCGATTACCTGGGTACTGATGCTGGCCGCAGCACTTAGGCAACCCGCAGTCGCAATGGCACCTTATGTTGCCACCTGGTCGCACACCAATAGTGATACTCGCACATCGCATGCCATAGTACACCATCCATTCCCACTCCAATGGCATTAACCTTGTGATGGCACCATCGCTTGCCACCCTTTCCCACTCCAGTAGCATTTAGCTTGCAGCATCGCCCCCCTCGCATGGACCAGGCCAGTTTCCGCCTCGCACTTCCTTATTTAGTATCTTGGCCTGCCCTCACCTACTTTAGGCTCCGCTTGAATCCTGTTTGTAGTAGTATATAAGGCCGTCTGTATTATATTGGAGCCCCAATCAATTCTTCTTGGGTCTTCCCTCACAAGGCACCCACATACTAGGAGATTGGTCCACCCTTCCGTTTCGCTTCACTTTGCTACTCGCCCCCTTGTGCTTTGCACCCAGGGCTTTCATCTTGCTTTGCTCCACTTGACACCTTCTTGCACTTTGTGCCCGAGGTCGTTTCATTAAGAATTGATTCTCCTCTTCACTGCTGTCACTCATCCAACCACCCTGAAGGCCCCATCTATTACCAAACCTATTCACTATCAGTAAGCAGAGCAGAGCCCGCATCCCCTTATTGACATGGAAGGACACTAGTGAACGCTACACATGCCAAGTCGGCCCCCACTGTTGTAGTTGGCAGCTCAACAGGCGGACAGTGTCTAGTAGTTGCCCCTCACCCAGTCCACCCCATCAACCTCAACCTTCTTGCCACTGTCACTTTCCGTCTCGAAGCTGACACTGCTGCTGCTGCTGAGAGAGAGCAGAGAGAGCTGTGGAAAGAGATTGACCAGGCTATCACAGACTTCGCTGCGAGGTCCAGGGCATCAGATATGCCCACACTTGTTTATCCCCCATCCCCAGTCGCTGACATCGACCTGAACAACTTCGTTTGCCCCACACCACCTATCCCCTCACCTTCCACTCTTTGCCAGCCCATCACCAAAGCCAAAGAACAAACCTGTCGCTATGAGGAGTACACAGTCTGCATAGAAGCCCAGCTCGCTGCTCCCCTTCCCCCTTTCCCAGACTACTGTGCCTGTTGCAGGCCGGATCGCCTTTGCCACCCCTTTCGTTTTCCACCATTCCACTCGCACCTGAAACAGTCTGGGACATCTAGTACCATACTGGTGCGCAGTCTCAACGAGCCAGGCCATCTCTGCCCAAGAAACCTTCTGCGGCGGCCCAGCAAGTTCCTTTAATCTTCCTTTTTGTACTTACTTGTTTGTGCATTCCTCCCTTTTTAGTTTTAGCCTTCTTTTCCAAGGATATTCCCACTTTTCTTCTGGTACTCCCTTTTAGCTTCTTGTTTTATCTCCTTCTTGTTACTTGTGTTTTGCATTTATCACCTTCTCACTCATGTTCAGTTTGATCACAATACCCTTTTGATTTCTTTGCAGCTACCTACAGGTGAATACTCCCTTGTTATCTTCACACCTACTGGCACATGAGGCCACAACTTCTGATACGAAAACACACCTACCAACTGGGCAGAGTCAGCACCCCAGGATGATTGGTAGTTTTTCTTTACAGATTTAATTGAACTAAAGTTCCTGGCTCCAGCTATAGGGGGATTACTGAAATGACCTCGGGCACAAAGGCAAGGAGGCGTTGAGTGGAACGAAGCAAGATGAATGTCCCGGGTGCAATGCACAAGGGGACAAGTAGCGAAGTGAAGCAAAAACGGGAAAGTGAGTCAATTTCCTAGTATGTGGGTGCCTTGTGAGGGAAGACCCAAGAAGAATTGATTGGGGCTCTGATAATTTACAGGCGGTCTTATATACTACTACAAACGGGATTCAAGCAGAGCCTAAAGTAAGTGAGGGCAGGCTGAGATACTAAATAGGGGAATGCGAGGCGAAAACTGGCCTGGTCCATGCGAGGAAGGCGATGCTGTGGGTGAAATGCTACTGGAGTGGGAAAGGGTGGCGAGCGATGGTGCCATCGCGAGGTTAATGCCATTGGAGTGGGAACAGATGGTGTACTATGGCATGCGATGCACAAGTATCGCTATTGGGGTGTGACCAGATGGTGACATATGGCACCATTGCAACTGCGGATTGCCTAAGTGCTGCAGTGCGGCATCAGTAGCCGGGTAATTGGGTCTTTACTCTACCATGGTTTGGTGCCCGGAATGCTGCAGCTACTGTGCTTACCGGTGTGGGAGCAGGACTTGGGCAATACCGAGTCGTGGCGCTGTGGCATGAGTGAATGCAGCTAAAGAAGGGAATATAGGAAAAGAATGGAACGTAGCGTAGCTGTGAGTGTAACAATTACTTAGCAAGCCAAGAGAACGTCCATTGCATCCTGAAGGAAGAGTAATCAGGATCTTGAATAGGCCGTGTCCAGGAGACTATCGAGATCAGAAGACTGTAGTCCACATGAGACCTCTAGCGCCACTCCCATTTGAAAGGCCCAGCCATAGCTGGTACAAGAAGCACAAGGCACCAGTAATCAAGAAAGAAGTCTGCTTCCAGTATGTCGCAGGTACTCCTCGATACCATTGCAAATCCCACTATTCCTCTACCAGACAAACTCGCTGCCATTGTGGCCAAGTTCACCACCGTCACCACTCAGAATATCCAACTCGCACAATCGCTACACACGTTCAACAACAAGATTATCTGTCTCGAGAGTTTGGTGACTACCAGCCAGGCAACAGTAGCCACCCTCCAAGGGCAGATTGCCACAGCAGGCCCTCCAGGTACCTTGAAGAAAGTTGAATTGTTTGCGGATCCTGGCGAATATGATGGAACGATCACCAAGTTTGAAGAATGGTGGGTCAAGATGAAAGCATGGCTCTGAATCAACATGCATGTTGCCCCCGTGGAAAGCTATGAAGCGGTTGTGGCAGTACTCTCCTGGCTCAAAGAATCCAAAGCCAGCCCGTTTGCACAAACATGCCTAGCCTGAGGCAACACCTATCAATGGGTGGACTGTGAGGCCGAGATAGAAGGCCTCTTCCATGCCATCAACCAGAAAGATTGGGTGGTTTGTCAGCTGGAGGAGTTCAAACAGCAGAACATGCAGACCAATGACTTCTTAGTCTGCTGGGAAGCTCTATACCAGCAAGCACAAATCGACAACACCCATGCAGTCCACCTCTTGGAGCAGAATATGGCCTGCCATATCATTTTACAGATCTTCAAAGAAGGAAAGTTTCAGGACAAACCAGTGCTCTATTTGGACAACATTAGGAAGACTGGATATGCAATGGAAGCACTCAGCTTCATCAGGGGGTACGAAAGGAAGGCCCCTGTGAGGATTAGCAGTTGAGGGTTAGCGCAGGAGAACACTGAAGAAGATGTATATGCCCTTCCAAGCAGCGACTGTTATGACCTTGCATGCGGCACCCATCTTTTTCCTTTCCTCTCTCAGGCTCCCCCTATTCCGGGACTGGTAGCACTCTCAGCCCACCTACTAACAGCATTTACATGCCACATGATGGCTGCGCAAAGCTGTGATTACCTTAGTAAGCATGCCCAGACCCTTGCACAGCCCCATGACGTCATCATCACGCCATACCGCACCACTCTCATGCCATATCACATCATCAGCTCCCGGGCTGTGCAAGGCAGTGCAGTGACTCCCCATGACTCGTCTTTGGCCAGTAGCATAAGACCTGCACTCCCACATCTACCCTGAAGTATCCGTATGTAGTAATAGGACAATCACACGTACAAACAAACCTGTAACCATATATAAGGATGGCAATCCACCCCCAGAATCCTCATTCGAGTTATTCTGGGCTTTCCCCTTAGTCCTCAGTCGATGCCTGGGTCCCACTAGCTCTTGTCACTACTTCTTGTTCGCTGTTCACACCAGCTCACTAAGCAGCCCTGCCTAAGGGTTGTTTCATTATAACTTGAATCGCCTTCGCTTCGCCGTCACACTGTCGCCACCCCAAAGCCCCATTTATCAGTGAGCTAGGCAGAGTCGTCAGCTGTCGTTACTGACAGCCCTCTGCCCCAGTGAACCCCGCCCAGATCAGCATCCTGCATCCTGAGTATGCACTCGACATCGCTGCCCTCGCCGCCAGTGCTTGCCTCTTTGTAGAGGAGCACCCCCGCCTATTCGCCCAAGTTTTCAACCCTGCCTCCGCCGCCACCCAGAGAGAAAGGAGGTTAGCAGGGGAGTATAGAGAAGTAAAGAAGGAAGAGAAGGAGGACTTAGTACTACCACCCTTGCCTGCCCCTTCCCCTAAGCGTGAGTCAACCCCGCCTGAGTCAGTCGACCCGAACAACCTCGAGGGTCCATACCGAGACCCCACCTCACCTGACACCCGCTGCCGCCTTGATGAAGAGTACCATTGTTGGCAGGAGAACCGCGCCCAGTTCTTAGTTGAAGAAGCCCACCTCGCCCGCCACGAGAGAATTGCCACAGCTAGAGCTGCCTGCTGAAATGCCACCACCACCCTCGTCCGCCCTGATAATGGTCAGGGACATCTTCGCCCTCGCACATCTTTGCGCCACCCTTGATATCTTTAGCCACCTCATAGTAGCCCCTGCTACTATTATGATAACCCCCTTAGTTCGCGCCTACTTACACTTAGTAACAGGCATTCTTCTTCTCTTTTATCCCACTCTCCTATGATAGTGCAGCTCCTGCTGCTTATTGCCACTGTTCTCATTATCTTCTTTTCTTGCATCCTTGCCTATCTTCTTGCCAAGTTCTTTTCCCTTTTAGCCCTACAGCTCACACCCCTTCAGGCACAGCTCACCATAAGGGAAGGAGTCTACTTCATCATGATCAGCTTTGAAAGACAAGCCATCCACACTGAAGAAGAACAGCCACAGCAGAATTACGGCTGGACAACTGTTTATGCGACTTCAATGGAAGGAGAACAAACAGAAACAACCAAGACCAATCAGCCGACCACAGATAATGCTGGTTAGATCCATGCCATACAAAGCAACCAGGCACCCAGCTGTAATAGAAGAATATTGAAGAAGGACCTGGGTAATCCGAGATGGAAAGAGAATTCAAATACTGAAAACACATGTAGCCCGTCACTATGTCAGCATCCATGCTCCAAATCCTTGCCAACCTGAACCTCACGCTGGAGGACAAGATTGCCGCCGTTGCCTCAGAGTTCACTACACTAACCAAACAAAACCAACAACTCTACAATGGATGCATCGAAGAACAGAAGAAAACTGCCACCCTCCTAAAGGATGTAGCCACGCTAGAGCAGACCATGAGTAATCTCAATAGTGCTGCTGCCGCTGGAGGGAAGGCTGCCAGAAAAGTAGAAGTTTTCGCTGACCCTGGAGATTATGAAGGATTGGTTGCTAAGTTTGAAGAGTGGTGGGCCAAGATTAAGGCCTGGCTCCACACTAACCGGTCCACCATACTGCCGAAGAGTTATGAAGCTGTAACTGCAGTCCTGTTCCAGCTGAAAGGACTGAAGGCCGGACCTTTTGCCCAAACACATCTCTGGCGCGGCCAGACTTACACATGGGATGAGCTTGTCCAAGAAATAGAGAGTCTCTTCCGCTCCGTAAACCAGAAAGACTAGGCCGTCGCCCAACTAGAACAACTCTGCCAAGGCACCCTACAGACCGACAACTTCCTAGTCCACTGGGAGGCCCTGTATCAGATGGCAGAAATAGACAACAGCCATGCAATCTGGCTCTTGGAGCGAAACACTGCCCAGCACATTATCCTCCAGATATTCAAGGAAAGCGCAAGAAAGTCCACCCCAGCAGCCTATCTGCAGAATATCCGAGATGTGGGATGCACAATGGAAGCCCTTACATTCATCAGGGGGCATCCACAGCAATTTCAATCCCATGGGGACCGAATGGAGGTAGATTGCTTTGAGGAAGAAGACAAAGCAGAAGTCTTTGCGATCAAGGGAAGCGCTGGGAAATGTTTCAACTATAAAGGAATGGGGCACATGGCCCACAACTGCAAGAAGCCAAAGAATCAATGTCCAAATTGTCATTTTCATGGAGGACATCAGTTTGGGTGCAGCAAGAGACAGGCATGAAGGATCGCCCTAGCCCCGGATGAGGCACGGGCAGCCCAAGCTGAAGAATGGGATTTTCCAACTGCCAAAAGCGAGCAGAAGGGAAAAGGTCAGGCCTAGGAGATAATCTGGGTGTCTTGCAGGCCAATAATTCTTTCTTGACGGAACTAACTCGACTTGTATCAGTACTAACAACCTTAGTATCTAACATAGCCGGTCTAGGGGGGCCTCCCAGCGAGCCCGGCAGGGACTGAGATACTAAACCTGTGCTTGATTCCCCTAAATCCATCAAAATCCCAGAAATTCTGAGAATGTATACGAGGGTAATCCACAAAGGGAAAGAGATAAAACTAACCATACAGATAAAGCCCTCACGAGACCAACACTACACAAATGCTGAGGCACTCATTGACAGTGGTGCTAATCTAATGCTCATTAACAAGGATTTTGTGCAAAGAAATCACATACCAACCCTAATGGCTCCCCAAATAATCTCCATGTACAATGCTGACGGAACAAGGAACACCAGAGGACAGATCACAGAGGAAGTAGAAGTCTTCTGTGACATAAATGGACATTGAGAACAACTCTGCGTGTATGTATCCAATATCGGAAAGAATGACATCATTCTAGGGTACCCATGGCTTCAAATGCATAATCCCCAAGTTGACTGGAAGACCAGAGGAGTACAGTTCACGGGCTGTCCCGAGACCTGTAATTACGAACTACCCAGTCAATCGGGGCATGCACAAGAAGCACTCGAGGTATGTTACATGGAGGAAAGAAGTTGTGCCCAGGCACAGAGCCCGGGCGTCACAGAAGAAACCCTCAAACTCGTACCAAAGGTCTATCACCAATATCAATGAGTGTTCTTGCAGAAAGAGTCGGAGTGGATGCCGTTGAGAAAACACTGGGATCATGCCATAGAACTGAAAGAGACTTTTAAGCTGAAGAAAGGACGAATAATTCCCCTGAGTCCGAATGAGCAAAAGGAGGTGGATGACTTCATTGAAGATCAGCTAAGAAAGGGATACATTCGCCCCTCTAAGTCTGAACAAACATCCCCAGTCTTCTTTGTGCCAAAGAAGGACAGACGAAAGAGGATGGTCCAGGACTATCACTATCTGAATGAACACACCGTTCAGAATAACTACCCTCTTCCACTTATCTCTCAGTTAGTGGACAAGCTGAAAGATGCCAAGATCTTTACAAAGATGGATCTCCGATGGGGGTATAATAACATACAGATCAAAGAAGGAGATGAATGGAAGGCCACTTTTGTCTGTCATTGGGGGGCCTACAAACCAATGGTGATGTTTTTCGGTTTGTGTAACTCCCCTGCTACTTTTCAGACCATGATGAATGAGCTTTTCGCAGACATGCCGGAGGTAATTGTCTATATTGACGATCTGCTGATCTACTCTCAGAAAGATGACTGGCAGGTGCATGAGGCAAAGGTCCTGGAGGTGTTAGAAAGGCTGGAGAAGAATGACCTATTTGTAAAGCCAGAGAAATGCTCCTTCTCCATAACCAGCATGGAGTTCCTAGGAATGATCGTAACCCTGACGGGGATACGGATGGACCCCGGAAAAGTGAAAGCGGTAACCAATTGGCCAACCCCGACCACCTTATGTCAGACTAGAGGTTTCCTCAGACTTGCCAACTTCTACTGACGATTCATTAAAGACTACTCCCAGCTGGCCCGTCCATTGCATGATCTGACAAAGAAAGACATCACCTTTGAGTGGACCCAAGAGTGCGAGACTGCTTTCCAGGAATTAAAGGGGCGCTTCACAACAGCACCGATTCTCGCCTACCCTGACAATGACTGTCGCTATCGACTCGAGAGCGATGCCAGCGACACCACCATCGGGGCAGTCCTATCTGTGTTAAAGAATGAAAGATGGCACCCCATGGCCTTCTCCTCCCACTCCATGATGCCTGAACAGTGGAACTATCCCATTGCCAATAAAGAAATGCTCAGCATTATCTCCGCATTAGAGCAGTGGAGGCATTATCTCGAGGGAACCCGATACGAGTTCGAGATCTGGAATGACCACCAGAATCTCACCTGGTTCATGACACGACAGGATCTGAATTGGCGACAGGCCAGATGGGCCCAATATTTATCCAGGTTTCATTTCAAGTGGTGCCACAAAGCTGGAATGCAAATGACAAAGGCAGATGCACTGTCACGATGGTCGGACTTAGTCATGAAAGAAGGAGAAGAGAATAAGGCAGTCTTGGTAATCCCCCCAGAACACATCCAACAGGTGGAAGAGGATTCAGGAGTGATAGAAGTGGTCATGCCCAGAGAAGAGCTAATGGATGAGATCTCCCACCAGACCATTTGACTCCCGGAAGCCACCCTCAAGAAGTTGATGGCTCAGGGATACGAAATTACAGAACAACTCCTGAAGCGCTCAGGAAAGATCTATGTGCCCCCCGCGCTCCGGATGCAACTGATCACCATCCATCACGACTCTGCCATCAGTGGATACCCCGGAGTTCTTTGGACCGTCAAGCTTCTAGCACGAGAATATGGATGGCCGGGGATGAGGAAAGATGTTGAAAAGTATGTACAGGGATGTACCAGGTGCGCCTGAGCCAAGTCGGGCAATCAACCACCAAGAGGAGAGCTCCAACCTCTACCAATACCCAACACCCCCTGGGAGGACATCTCCGCTGACTTCATTACCAACCTCCCCTTGGTAGACGGGAAGGATGCAATACTGACTGTGGTCGATCGATTCTCCAAAGAAGTAGAACTGGTCCCCTGCTCCAAGACATGTTCGGCTGCAGATCTTGCCGATCTCTATCTCATCCACATATGGAAGCACCACAGGTTGCTGAAAACCATCATGTCAGACAGGGGGCCCCAGTTCGCCACCACACTAATGACCTTGCTTTGCGCACAGCTCGGGATTTCGGTAAAAAAGTCTACTGCCCATCATCCCCAAATGGATGGGCAAACAGAAAGGATGAACAGGAAAGTAGGAACCTACCTCCATATGTACTGTGCTGAACAACAGGAGGACTGGGCACGCTGGCTGCCCCTGGCCCAATTCTCCCTGAATGCGAAGCAGTCAACTGCTTCTAAATTCTCCCCCTTCTAGGTTACCCGCACCTACTCACCCCGCATGGGGGTCGAGCCTCGAGATTCAAAATCCCCCGCTGCCTCCTCACTCGCCCGTGACTACCAGACCGTTCTCCAACAAACCAAGGAGAATCTGACTCAGGCCCAGGAATGAATGACAATCACGGGGAATGCACACCGTATCCCAGCACCCTCCTATGCCGTCAGGGATAGGGTTTGGCTTGCCACCAACAATCTCACACTGCCATTCCCATGTCGTAAACTCACCAATAAATGGATCGGTCCCTTCCCCATCATATCTATGAAAGGTCCTAATGCGGTTGAACTGCATCTCCCCCACTATATCCGTATTCACCCTATTGTTAATATCTCCCGAACCAAACCCTACATAATCCTGGCCCTGCAACAACCAGACCCAAAACCCGGCCCCACTGTCATTACCGACAGATGTGACGCCAAGTACAAAGTCGACTTCATCATCGACTCTCGGTTATGCGGCCATGGCATTCAATACCTTGTCCATTGGAAGGGTTATTCGGATACGGATCACACCTGGGAGCCTGCGTCACACTTCTCCAACACCTCCAACTGCATTCACGACTTCCACCGTCTGCACTCCTCTGCTCCTCGTCCTGTCTCTCGCTCAGTCTTTGCGGCCCTCTTCACTCATCCGCTGCCCCTCATTCCCCCAGAGGTTGAACTTTAGCAGGGGGGTAGTGTTACGACCTCATGTGTGGCACCCATCTTTTTCCTTTCCTCTCTCAGGCTCCCTCTATTCCAGGACCAGTAGCACTCTCAGCCCACCTACTAACAGCATTCACACGCCACACAATGGCTGCGCAAAGCTGTGATTACCTTAGTAAGCATGCCCAGACCCTTGCACAGCCCCATGACATCATCATCATGCCATACCACACCATTCTCATGCCATATCGCATCATCGGCTCCCAGGCTGCACAAGGCAGTGCAGTGACTCCCCATGACTCGTCTTTGGCCAGTAGCATAAGACCCGCACTCCCACATCTACCCTGAAGTACCCGTATGTAGTAATAGGACAATCACACATACAAACAAACCTGTAACCATATATAAGGATGGCAATCCACCCCCAGAATCCTCATTCGAGTTATTCTGGGCTTTTCCCTTAGTCCTCAGTCGATGCCTGGGTCCCACTAGCTCTTGTCACTACTCCTTGTTTGCTGTTCACACCAGCTCACTAAGCAGCCCCGCCTAAGGGTTGTTTCAACACCTGACGATATAGACAACATAATGTGCACCAGGTACTACTGACATAATCCTTTTTTGCAGATGCAGACCGATGACGGTCCAAATTTCAATGAGGATCTCCACAAGCACAAGGACAGGACTCAGGAAATACAAGATGAACATCTGAAGATATAGAATGATAGTGCATCTACACAATGCATTTTCAGTGAATAAAAGGGGCTAATAGAAAGAAAATAGCCGCACAGCAATTTGTACACAAAATCGAGGACAAGCTGAAAAACAATGTTATTCAAGAATCTAACCTGGAATGTCCAGTGGTGCAAGTAGACTCACAGCAGGGCAGGCATAGATGGCTGGGTAGAGCTGCACGAAGCCAAGTCCAGTCAAGTTGACTTGCACATGGAGACCAACCTGGAAAAAAAGAATGCTTTCAGACAATGGGAGTGGAGATGAAAGCATGAGTGCATCAAGTGAAGGCTCTAGGGAAAAGGGCATG
>JBBPTI010000597.1:0-12310 GCA_038093995.1 Tylopilus aff. callainus
GTCCCCATCTCGGGCCTCCATAAGTGGTCTTAACCTTTGTCTCACCCACCCCTTTACCAGAGTCCCTTTTGGGGCGAACATAATCGCTCCCCCTCATATCTAAGATGACCAGGACTAGCAGGTTCTGCCCCTAGTCTGCTCCCAGGCATCCTAATTACTTTACAGCGTAGCCGTGAGCATAACACAATCGGTCCGCGCATGTGCAAGAAGTGCTGGAAGCAGCACACACTGAAGAAAGGAGTCGCACCAAAGCCCAACCCTTGGAAATGCTGCTGGAAGACACACTCAAACTGGTGCCAACAGTGTACCACTGGTATTGGTGCGTCTTTTCACAGAAGGAGTCGGAAAGAATGCTGTTACGAAAACCCTGGGATCATGCCATAGAGTTGAAGGAAACCTTCAAACCAAAAAAGGGATGTGTCATTCCCCTCAGCCCGAATGAACAGAAGGAAGTGGAAGACTTTGTGGAGGATCAGCTACGGAAGGGATACATTTGCCTGAAACAACTTGAGCCTGAGCTGTCAAGCCTAGGGCTAGTAGTGGTGAATGCCAGTGGCGAAGGTGAGAGTTGCAATTGTGTCTTCAAGGGGAGCCTTGCTGTCATAGGTCTTACTGATCGGTCTGGTATGAGCAGGGAAGGCGATAGGCATTTATACAGCAGCCCAGTTCGATAGCCTTCAAGACCCTAATAATGCAGCGTCATCATGGGTCTAGGTCTAGTAGCTTGTGAGGCCACTACCCATCAATGATAAGCTGGGGTCTTGAGGGATAGCGGCTGGGGTTTATATACTGTTACAGGGTTTGTATGTATTTGTACACTATTACTACATATGGTCTGTCAAGGGCCGGCTTAGTTTCCATATATGGTCTGTGGAGTGCATGGGTCTCTGTGGGTCAAGGAATGTCTTGGTCCGTGCGAGCAGGGCTATGCTCTTGGCAGTGCGGGGCTGTGTGCGGTTATGCGGGGCTATGCAGCATAAGGTGTAGGCTGTGGTGCAGGCGAACGGCTATTGGTCGTGAGTTCGTATGAGTCATGCCGGTGTCTATGCGCGAGTATCACTATGGGCCGAGGTATGAGGGTGATGCGATGGTGAATGATTGCATGACTATGGCATGATATGGCGTGATGTGGGACTGCGGGGCAAGACCGAGGGGGTGCCGAGTGCCGAAGGCGATGTCAGGGCTAAGGGTTGCAATGTGGTGACATACCATGGGCGAGTCCAGGGGGCAGGAGCCATTTGATGAGCCTATCTGTGGGCGCGAGCCGTGTAGCAGTGAGGGTGTGCACATGTGTGTGCTGGGCGATTGTAAAGGAGTCCGGGGTCTCTATATCTCAGGGGGTGGCGTTGTCTACGAGTGCGGGGGTCTGCCGTTAGAGGGCCGGTGCCTGTCCGAGGCATGAGGGCTGTGCCGAGTGGCTATGCGAGGGTCTAGATCATATCATGTGCGGGGTCATGTGACTGGTGCGAGACTGTGCCACAAGGCATCGCTGATAGATCAGATATCGTCAGGTGACCGTGGGACTGTAGGTCACGTGCGGGGAGCCGTAGTAGAGGCGAAGGCGAGTGGCGACTTATAGGGCGATGAGTGGTGAGGAGCACTATATTGTAGGGCTTCGTAGGGTGCTGGAATGGTAGCGAGGGAGTGCGAGCGACTGAGCTAAGGGCCAAAGAGAAGGAAAAAGCATAGTGTAGGCCCGGGCATAGTATCGAGTACAGCGTGATCGTAACATTGCCCATCAAAATCCGAACAGACGTCACCGGTATTCTTCATCCCAAAGAAGGATGGGCGAAAGCGAATGGTGCAAGACTATCAGTATCTCAATGAACATACCATTTGCAATAACTACCCTCTTCTGCTCATCTCACAGCTGATCAACAAGCTAAAGGATGCCAAAATCTTCACCAAGATGGACCTTCGCTGGGGGTACAACAATGTATGGATCAAAGAAGGGGACGAATGGAAGGCGGCCTTTGTATGCCATAAAGGTGCCTATGAACCCATGGTGATGTTCTTCGGGCTGTGCAACTTGCCCGCCACCTTTCAAACAATGATGAATGAGCTCTTCGCTAACATGCCCAAGGTAATAGTCTACATTGATGACCTATTAATCTTCTTGCAGGATGACAATCAGTCGGTGCACAAGAGAAAGGTCACAGAAGTATTGGAGAAGCTGGAGAAGAACAACCTATTCATAAAGCCAGAGAAGTGTTCTTTTTCCACCACAAATGTAGAATTCCTCAGGATGATAGTCACCCCTTCCGGAATTAGTATGGATCTGGGAAAGGTAAAAGCCATAATGGAATGGCCATCACCAACAACTCTTTGACAGACATGGGCCTTCCTGGGGCTTGCAAACTTCTACCGATGTTTCATCAAGGACTATGCTTGGATCGCCCGTCCCCTCCATGATCTAACCAAGAAAGACATTGCCTTTGAATGGACAATGGAGTGTGAAGGTGCCTTCAACACACTAAAACAATGCTTCACCACTGCCCCCATCCTTGCCTACCCCAATAACAACTGTCACTACCGACTTGAAAGCAATGCTAGCAACTGTGCCGTCGGAGCAGTGTTGTCCATACACAAAGAGGGCCAATGGCATCCAGTAGCATTTTCATCCCACTCCATGACCCCTGAACAACACAACTATCCAATCGCTGACAAGGAGATGCTCAGTGTGGTGTCTGCATTGGAGAATTGGAGACATTATCTGGAAGGAACTCAGTACCAGTTCGAAATTTGGAATGATCATCAAAATCTCACCTAGTTCATGACCCGACAGAATCTCAATCGCTGACAAGCCCAATGGGCTCAGTATTTATCTCAGTTTAATTTCAAATGGTGCCACAAGGCAGGGACACTAATGACAAAGGCAGATGCATTATCACGATGATCAGACTTGACAAATAAGGGAGAGGATGATAACAGAGAGGTGTTGGTAATCCCCCCCGAGCAGATACAACAAGCGACAGAAGGGCAAGAAGTGGTAGAGGTAGTAACCCCAGGAGAAGAACTTGCTGACGAAATCTCTCACAGGACAATCCGGCTGCCAGAATCAACCCTCAAGAAGCTGATGGCATAGGGGTACGAAATCAAGGATCAGCTCCTTAGAAGGAATGGTCGGATCTACGTACCCCCGGATCTACAAACCCACCTGATCATGTTACACCATGATCACGAAGTCAGTGGACACCCTGGAACTCTCAAGACTCTAGAGCTTCTTGCCCGACACTACAACTGGCCTGCCATGAGAAAGGATGTGGAGCGGTATGTGCAAGGGTGCTCTAGGTATGCCAGGGCAAAATCCGGAAATCAGCCACTGAGGGGAGAACTCCAGCCCCTTCCTATTCTGAATGGCCCCTAGGAGGATATTTCTGCAGACTTCATTACTAACCTACCCCCATCCAGAGGACATGATGTGGTTCTTACTGTGGTAGACTGGTTCTCCAAAGAAGCAGAACTCATCCCCTGTTCAAAGTCCTGCTTGGCCGCCAGGCTGGCAGAACTATATTTAAACCATGTATGGAAGCACCATGGGTTGCCAAAGTCCATTGTGTCCGACCAAGGACCCCAATTCGCTGTGACTTTAATGATGATGCTCTGCACCCAGCTCAATATCTCCGTAAAGAAGTCCACTGCTCACCACCCACAGACAGATGGCCAGACCGAATGTATGAATAGAGAAGTAGGATTGTATCTCCATATGTATTGCACTGAACAACAGGATGACTGGGTGCACTGGTTGCCCCTGGCCCAATTCTCCCTCAATGCAAAGCAGTCTACTGCTTCAAAATTCTCCCCCTTCCAGGTCACCTGCATGTATCAGCCCCAAATGGGGGTGGAGCCCCGAGATTCAAAATTGCCCGCCACATCATTGCTTGCTCATGACTACCAGACCATTCTCCAGCAGACAAAGGAGCACCTATCTCAGGCCCAGGAATGAATGACCATCACCAAGAATGCCCACCAATCCCCCGCTCCCTGCTATGCAGTGGGTGATAGAGTTTGGCTTGCAACCGACAACCTAACCCTACCATTCCCCTGTTGCAAGCTCACTGACCGATGGATCAGCCTGTTCCCTGTCCTTTCTCTCAAAGGGCCAAACACTGTGGAACTACACCTCCCCAAGTACATCCGCATCCACCCCATCATCAATATATCCCACACCAAACCTTACGTACCGCCACTTCCACAGCAACCTGATCTGCTTCTGGGGCTGACTGCTGTCTCTGATAATCAGGACTCCAAGTATAAGGTTGACTTTATTGTTGACTCTTGCCCCCATGGCCATGGCATCCAGTATCTGGTGCACTGGAAAGGATATCCCAATGAGGATCATACTTGGGAACCTGCATCGAACCTCACTAACTGCCCCGATGCCCTCCGTGATTTCCACTGCTCTCATCCCTCCGCTCCTCACCCTGTCTCCCGCTCAGTCTTCACTGCACTCTTCGCCTGGCCACTCCCCTTTGCTCCCCCAGAGGTTGAGCTTTAGCAGGGGGGTAGTGTTACAACCTCGCTCACACCCCACCTATTTTGCTCCCTTTTTCGGCTCCTCCCCTATTTCAATACTGGTACCTGTGACTTGCTTACTAACAGCACTCACATACCACACGATGGCAGTGCCAAGATGTGTCTACCTTAGTAAGCAAATCCAGACCCTTGCACAGCCCCATGACATCATCATCACACCATATCACACCACAATGACACAATACTGCATCATTGGTGCCCAGGCTGTGCAAGGCAGTGCAGTGACCCCCCATGACTCATCCCCGGCCAGTAGTGTAAACCCCACACTCCTATGTCTACCCTGAAGTACCTGTACATAGTAATAGGACATCAATATGTACAAACAGTCTGTAACTGTATATAAGGCTGGCAATTCAGCCCCAAGATCCTCATTTGAGTTATCTTGGGTTTTCCCCTTAGTCCTCAGTCAATGCCTGGGCCCCCACTAGCTCTAGTCACCCCCTCTTACCTGCTGTCATACAGCTCACTGTGCAGCCCTGCCTAAGGGTTGTATCATTCACCCCAGACCTAAGGACTTGTTAGAGTTTGTCTCTTCCAAATCCACTAGCTTCCCAGATCAAGCCCTGGCAGATAAAGGCAGGATAAGCCCATTGCCACTAGACCAACCGATAGTCATCACTCTCCAGCTATTCGAGGTTAAGGACAAGCCTGACAGGTTAAACCTTAACATAAGACTAGCTTCCTCCTCAGTGCTGGTTGCCCTCAACACAACCTACTCACTATGTCTAACTCACCAAATCTCCTCTCCTTTTTTCAAAGGGACCATACCCCCTCTCCCTCCTCTGAATCAGAACCACCTTGCTCCCCATCACCCCCTGATAACTCAGACGATTGTCTGACTGAGACAAATGAAGAAACCAGGCAACTCACCAGTGACCTAAGCTCCCTCCTCACTCTCCCCTGCCTGCCTACTCCACCATCCCCACTCTCTTTGCAAAGACCTGTTGTATTCCAACAACTGACTCCTCCACCACCCCTACCCCCTAGGATGACCTCCAAACCCATTGAGCTTAGGATTGGAGCACCTGAAGCGTATGACGGATTGTACATGAAAGCCAAGAGTTGGTTGAATGCGATCAAGACCTACTTGCTGGTCAACAATGAAGTATACAACAAAGAAGATAGCCTTCGCCCTCTCCTACATGACCAAGGGCTCAGCAGCCACCTGGGCCTCCACCTTCCAATCCACTGCCCTCACCTTCAATTCTCTTGGAACCTTTGCTGATTTTGAAAAGAAATTCCTCCTAACCTTTAAACATGCCAACACTCAATAGGAAGCCCTTAACTGGCTCTCCACTACAAAAGCTTTAAGCCTAAAGTGTCCCCACCCTGACACAGATTCCCTTGACTATTACTCCACCCTTTTCTCCATGAAAATGGCAAAAGCCAAGCTTGATGAGACAAAGGATGCCCACATCCTCATCTTCTTTTTTGCTGCTGGGCTACCCACTCCCCTTATGTGCCACATCTATTCCATGGACACTGTCCCAACTACCCTTGCCGACTGGCACAAGTGAGCTTGACAGTTCAAGTTCCAATGGGACCAAGCAGATCACATTGCCCGCTTAGGCCCCCCATCCATTACATCCCCCCTCATTGCTGTCCCCCTCCTAGAGACCCCAATGTGATGGATGTCAACTGCCTTTCTCTTACCCAAGCCACAGATTATAGAAAGAAGGGCCTATGTTTTGCCTGTAGCAAACCAGGCCATATTAGCAGAGAGTGCCCCTCATGCCAGAAAAGAACCACCCCTGTCGTGAAAACAACCAGAAAGATACTTACCAAAGATTCTTGGGATGAAGAGAAGGGGAACACCCCAGGAGAAGATGAGGAGCCAATGAATATCAGCCAACTAGCTGCTATGTTCAAAGAACCCAAGGGTTTTTAGTAGGAAGGGCTCAAGCAATGCAAAATCCTTCTGTCCATAGGTCCTGTAATCATAAATCAACTGTCTCAACTGGAGTTTTGCTTCCCAAAAATGAATTCCTGTCCAATGAACTACTTAGACCATTATAGCCCATAATGTCGACTCCTCCCTTAACTCCAGGATACAATATGTTGCCTACCTCTTCATCACCATTGCAGGCATAACTCAAAAAATCAGATTCTTTGTATTGCAACTTGGGAAACAAAAGGTGATCCTTGGACATTCCTGGCTCCAAAATACCAACCCAGATATAGACTGGCAGTGGGGGACCATCAGAATTGACCCTGCCCTTGATAAGGGAAATGAACTATACTCCTACTCCATAAACCCCTTCCCTAACTGTCAGGTCCCTGAAGAAGAGGGACTCCATCAATACTTAGAGCGACCCTCCCCTGAACAACTTTCAAAAGCAGCCATAGGACACTACACTGCTCATAGAGTCCTTGCTTACAGGCAAAAACACCATCCTAACCACCCCATCACTCTCAAACTCACTTGAGTCTCCCAGGCCACAGAATTGGCCATTGCACAGGAACCAGCACCCAAGGTATTTCTTCTCCTTGCCTATTCCACTTTCACCCCCATCTTTGAAAAGGAGTCCACCAATCACATACCCCTCTTCCGACCCTACAACCATGCAATTAACCTGACAGACTCCTTTGTGCTGAAAATCGGCAAACTCTACCCCTTATCCCCTGATGAACGAAAAGCTATCAATGAATTCATCGATGAAAACCTGGCATCTGGAAAGATCCATCCCTCTAACTCTCCCCAAGCCTCGCCATTCTTCTTTGTCAAAAAGAAAGATGGCAAACTTTGCCCCTGCCAGGACTACAGATACCTAAACCAACACACCATTCATGATGCATACTCCCTCCCCTTAATCTCTGATCTCATAGACAAAATCAAAGATTCGTCAGTTTTCACCAAGTTCAATGTATGATAGGAATATAACAATGTCCAAATCAAAGATGGTGATCAGTGGAAGGCAGCCTTTATCACTCATTGAGGACTCTTCAAACCCACTGTCATGTTCTTCAGACTGACCAACTCTCCTCCAACTTTCATGAGATTTATGAATAACTTTTTCCATGACATGATAGCTGAAGGATGGCTGATCATCTATATGGACGACCTCCTAATCCATTCCCCTACCAGAGAACTTGACCAGGAGAGAGTTTGCTGAGTTCTCCAATGCATGAAGGAACTTGACCTTTACCTCAGGCTAGAAAAGTGCACCTTTGCTGCCCCCCAAATAGAATATTTGGGGATGATCCTCTCTCAGGGACAAATAGCCATGGACCCAGTAAAAGTAAAGAGAATCTCTGACTGGCTGACCCCAACTACAGTCAAGGAAGTATGCTCCTTCCTCGGATTTGCCAACTTCTATAGGTGTTTCATTCCCTCCTATTCCAACATTGCTGCCCTCCTCCTTCTCCTCACCTGAAAGAATTATCCTTGGGAATGGACCCCTTCCCAACAATCTGCCTTTGACACTCTCAAGCGATTGTTCACCACCCAACCCATTCTTATCTTATCTGACTCCTCTCACCCTTTTGCCATCACTACTGACACCTTGAAAACTGCCACCGGAGGAGTACTATTACAAACAGACTCCAATGGTGACTTCAAACCCTGCACTTACATTTCTCAATCCTTCTCTCCCACTGAGCACAACTATGATATCTTTGACTGGAAACTCCTCACCATTATCCAAGCCCTGAAGACCTGGCAACAGTACCTTCTAGGTTCTCCCTTTCCAGTCTCTGTTTTCACCAACCACAAAAACCTCACCTACTTCCGAAAACTGCAAAACCTCAATTGTTGACAAGCCAGATGGATATTGGACCTCTCAGATTATGACCTCCAACTCCAACATGTCCCTGGTGGCCAACTCACCACCCCTGATGTCCTCTCTCGACAACCCGACCACTTCTCTTCCCTCTCCAATAACTCCAACATGACACTTCTCCTATCTCATCTCTTCATCAACCTCCTTGATGCTGAGCTAACCATCTCCCTTGCCAACTCCTCTTCCTCCAACCCCCTTGTCCTCAAGGTCACTCATGCCCTTGAAGGGAATATCCCCTCTGCCCTTTCCTCTTACCTGTCCAACTGGACATTCTCCAATAATATTCTCTCCTACAGGAACTGTATCTTTGTCCCTGACACTGCTGACCTCTGTCACTCCATTGTCTCCTCTTATCACGACCATCCCTCTGCTGGCCACCCAGGATTCCTTAAAACCTGACAACTTGTCTCCTCTCAGTTCTGGTGGCCAGAGTTGGCTTCGTTCATCCATAATTATGTTGCTGGTTGTGCCATTTGCCAGCAGAACAAAACCAATACCCACCCCACCATTCCCTCCCTCACCCCTATCCCCTCCTCCTGCTCTCGTCCCTTCCAACAGATCTCCTGTAACCTGATCACCGACCTTTCCCTCTTCTCAGGCTTCAATAGCCTATTAGTCATGGTCGACCATGGGCTTATGAAGAGGGTGATTCTCTGCCCTACCCACAAGACCGTCACTGTGGAAGGTATTACCCTCCTTTTCCTTGCAAAAGTATACTCCAGATTTGGCCTATATGACAAAATCATCTCGAATTGAGGCCCACAGTTTGCCTCCAACTTTGCCAAAGAACTTGGAAAACTCCTACAATATAACCTTGCCCTATCCACTGCTTACCATCCACAAACAGATGGTGAGACTGAATGAGTCAACCAAGAAATAGAAACCTACCTACACATCTTCTGTGGGAACAACCCCACCCAATGGTCTGAACTTGTCCCATTTGCTGAATTTGCACATAACCACCACCCCCATTCTGTCACCAATCAATCACTGTTCTACCTCATGATGGGGTACAAACCACAACCCCTTCCTACTATCCTATCTCCATCCCCCCTTCCTACCCTTGAAAGATGCATTTCCAAGCTAAATGCTGCCCAAAATGAGGCCCTAGTGGCTCATAATCTGGCAGCCCAAGTGATGAAGGCCCACACCAGACAATACTATGTGCCCTTCAGAAAAGGAGACAAGGTTTGGCTAGAAGCCAAAAACTTACAATGAACCCACACCTCCCCTAAACACCTCCCCAAATGAGAGGGTGTTACGACCCTGCTCGCACCCTACCTCATTTACCCCCTCTTTGGGTGCTACGTCTGACCACATCTGACTACACGTCTGACCACACGTCTTACCACACTCCCTCTTTTGGCTCTCCCCTATTGCGGCACCGGTACCTGTGACCTGCTTACTAACAGCACTCACACGCCACACGATGGCAGCGCCAAGCTGTGTCTACCTTAGTAAGCAAAGTCCAGATCCTTGCACAGCCCCATGACATCATCATTGCATCATATCATGCCATTATGGTGCAATCTCGCATCATCGGCGCCTGGGCTGCACAAGGCTGTGCGATGACTCCCCATGACTCGTCTCTGGCCAGTGGCATAAAACCCGCATTCCCAGGGCTACCCTAAAGTACCCATATGTAGTAATAGGACACCAATACGTACAAACAACCTGTAACCATATATAAGGCTGACAATTCAGCCCCAAGATCCTCATTTGAGTTATCTTGGGTTTTCCCCTTAGTCCTCAGTCAACGCCTGGGTTCCCACTAGCTCTTGTCACCACTTGTCTCCTTGCTGTCCTACAGCTCACTAGCAGCCCCGCCTAAGGGTTGTTTCAGAGGGACCCTTCACTATCTCTGACATTCTTTCCCCCATCATATTCAAACTCTGTCTCCCTCCCACCTGGAAGATACACCCGGTCTTCCATGCCTCTCTTCTATCCCCCTATTGCAAAAATAGCATTCATGGACCAAACTTCCTTAAACCCCCAGCTGACCTTATCAATAGGGAAGAGGAATATGAAGTTGAGCAGATATTAAGACATTGAGGCCCCCTAAGGAGCTGAAAGTTCCTGATCCAATAGAAAGGATATCCACCAGAAGATAACTCATGGGAACCTGAAAATAACTTAAAAGGAGCTCAGGACCTTCTTGCCAAGTACCTTTCCATCCACAAACTCCCCACACAATGAGCCACTTTGACACCTCCTCCTACCCACTTGTGCTCAATGCCATGATGCAGACAAAAGTCCCTGAGATGGCTCAGGTCGTTCTCACTCCCAGCATTGACAATGAGACCCTCATGGATCTCTTCCTCCACAACCCCCACTATGTCCTCATCATCAAACACCTTGTCCACCCCAAATCACCCATAGGGCAGCTACATACTTCTTTCCTTCAAATCAAAGGTTTTTTTAACTTTTCAAAACATGTAGAACTAGTAGACCCTCACCTGGCACATGCCACTGCTGTTGTTACCTCCCTAGCCATCCACAGAGAACAAGCCTCCCAAGGGATCCTTGCTGCCCTAGTCCAATTGGGAGCCCTGGACCTATTGCTGGATATTGACCATAATTTAGAACAGCTCTCCCAACAACCTTGTCTTTCCTCTCTGGACCCCTTTTATCCTGCTCCCTCCCCTCCTCGTTCTCTCTCCCTTATGGCTTCTGCCTTGATTGAGATTGACAAGACCCTCATTGTCAAAGAAGAACTCCTTACCCCAGCAGACCTGCAATGAAGAGCTAGAGCCACCCTTGCTGAAGCTTTGCAAAGACAGGCAGAGGTTCCCCTCACTCCAAACCACCCTATGTACAGAAACTCCTGTTTCCACTGCCACCGCATCAGACATATCAAAGCCTGCTGCTTTCATTATCAATGTCCTGGCTGCCATCTCTGGGCCCCAGATCATTTAGTTGCAGACTGCCCTGCTCACACTTATATCACAGCTTCTTGCACTATGTGTACCTACTGTCACTGAAGGGGTCACTTCCAGACTCACTGCCCACTATTCTGTCCACCTCCCCCTTCTTCTAGCTCCTCTTCATCTCAGACCTCATCCTCTTCCTCAGTCTCATCTTATTTTGAAGCACCACAACATCTCTCTCACGCCCCATCCCCTGATGTCATTTGCCCAGTGCATCTTTTTAACCCTCTCAGGAGTCCAAGGGATAGGGTTTAATGAGCTCAGGGATCTCATTGGCTAATTGGGAGGTAATGTTACAACCCAACTACCATGTCTCTCTTTGAGACTCTACTTTTCTTTTCCTTAGTACTACCACTGTTCCTTCTTTCTTCTCACTCCTATGCTTACTCTCTTGACTTGACTCAAGATGTGCTCTGATCACATCTGATGGTTATCTAGTTCTTCTTGTGCCTTCTACCATGTTCCACCACCTTTTTTTGTATTACTCATCAATAGGGTTTGCTAGTATTTAAGGACAACACTCACCAGCATGTACCCTAAACTAGTCTTCCTTGATCATACCTCCTTCACCCCAGACCTAAGGACTTGGTAGAGTTTGTCTCTTCCAAATCTGCTAGCTTCCCAGATCAAGCCCTGGCAGATAGAGGCAGGATAAGCCCATTGCCACTAGACCAACTGATAATCGTCATTCTCCAGCTATTCAAGATTAAGGACAAGTCTGACAGGTTAAACCTTAACAATATCCTTGCCAAGCTCCTAGCCTTGTTGAGGAGAAAGAGAGAGAAGAGATTGAGCTGTCAGACTTGAAGAGGAGAGAGCTAAATTGATATTCAAACTAAAGTTACATCAAAGTATTTACAAGCTTATATACAGTGACTTCAAAAACCCTTTCCATGCTAACCCCAATAGTAGTGCATGAAGCGCACTGCCAAACACTGTGGGGTTCACAGGCTGTGGAGATATGGCCATCATAAAACAGCAATACCATGGAAAGGGTTTTTTCACTTTTGAATTGATGAGTAGGTTATCAGTCAAATCATGGTATATTTGTAATTGTTTGTTAGTACA
>JBBPTI010000598.1:0-12287 GCA_038093995.1 Tylopilus aff. callainus
TCCTGTAGCCAAGAGTAAGATCTTCATTTCATACACCAATAGTATGAGGTGAGGATTAGTGGTTGTTAGGGAATATTGCCATTAGTGAAAAACATGCAAACATTCAGACAATTGTTTGAGCCACTGTGTAAAAGACTTGTATTTTTTACTGGAACCACATGTCTACTTTGTCTGCTACATTGTCAATGTCGGATGTCCGAAAATCAACCAGGCAGAGAGTCCTAACAGAGAAGGCTCATGGCTTGCATGTGAAAGGACAAAGAGTAATCCCTCACCCCCACTGTCCCAAAGACATGCCCCAAGCATCGGCCAAGGTGAAAAGGTGTAGGGCACTGTCTACAAGTGTAAGCGAACATAGTCAGTCGGATGATAGCAACTCTGAATGTGGCCGCACCTCAAAAAGATCATGGAAGAGGGCAAAAAAGGTCAAGCCAGTACCAGTAGTTGAAGAGATCTCAGATGGTAAGGTTGAGTTGGCAATTGAGGAGGTCACCACACACAAGAGCAGTGATGTCAAAGGCTTTGGAGATGACAAACAATCAGAGGCACTAGAGAACGGTGTAAGTGACCAATTGATACAGTAGTGCAAATATACTAACCTTGAGACAGATATGAACGGACCCAGAGGAGCTAGACATCGCTGATCCTGAGCTCTGTTGAACGAAGAAGGGAAATACAGATGACTTACTGACCATATTTTCTGAATGGGTTACTGTCCAGTTCAACCAATTGGATGGAGGTTCCGAGCTGTTAAAAGGAAGATGGTGCATGATTTGTAGGTATGTGTCAAAACAACAGTGAATTCAGGGCAACAAATGACTTACCAATACACAGAGATGACACAAAATTTGTGAAGAAGAACAGCAAGCGATGAGCGTTCCATATAGGCAGCAACTCATCATGCTGCCACCACATTTGGGGTCACTATGCTGTGTACCAGGAACGATGCGCCACACAAAGTATCAATGAGAATTACCAAGCTATTCCACCACAGGTCCTAAAAGATCAAGATCAAGAAAAGCAAAAGACAGCACAGGGATTGCAACAAACAAAGTTGGATGGGTCTCTTTCAAAAACCAAGGGACCTTTCATGTTTTCAAGAGAGGAAATCTTGAAATCTGTTGCTGAATTCATTGTCTGCAACGATCAAGTGGGCAAATGAATAGGTTGATTGGTAGTGTACTGAGAACAATCAATCAGAGTCTCTGTGTGGCTGACAAAGCAGCGTTTTGCAACTGTCTGGTAGCAATGCACCCAAATGCTACCAAGGTGATCCTACCCTCTATGCATGATGTCACAATCTACGTTCACAACACTTTCTCAGCGTTCCTGAACAACCTCAAGGACGAGCTCCAGGTCAGTACAACTATAAAATCAATACAAGTCATCACTAATTTCACCCAGTCCTCAAATGTCGGCTGCGTGTCAACCATAGTAGACATGTGGTCTGTTGAGCAGATGAAGGCAGGCTTCATGGGCTTAACTGCCCATTGGATTCATTCCGACACAAAGACTACCACGTGGGATCTGTGTTCAAAGGTGGTTGGTTTTCATGCAGTCTCTGGTCAGCACACCAGTGAGAACCTTGCTTATTACTTTGTTGCCCTCTGCAAGCATGCTGGAATCATTCCAAAGTCATACTCCCAGGTCAGTTCCTCTTTTATCTGTATACATTTGCTCTTATTCATTTGTTTTCAAGCAGTCATCCAAGCTTCTTTGTATCACCACAGACAATGCCAGCAACAATAACCGGATGTGCGATAAAGTCGAAGACTTACTCCACAAGCACAATGTGTATTCATTCAACCTGAACCAACACCAACTTCCATGTCTTGGCCACATCTTGAATCTTGCCATCACAGCTGTGATGTCTGCACTTACAAATATTTCAGCTGTTGAGATGACGACAGCAATATGGGAGTTTGATCTGTCACTTCCTGACAACCACATTCTGGACAACTCACTGGATGTTGTTGCCACTATTCGTACACTTGCTATCAAGGTTTGTCTAATGGCCATTGGATATCATCACCCCACTAACAACCAGACTCGTCTAGATACAATGTAGTGGTCAACATATCGAATACTTCGAAACTCTGCAAGGCAACTATGGTATCAACCCCCCATTGTCCATCCCATTACACAGTAATGTCCATTGGGGTACTGCAGACGGCATGCTTGGCTGTGCATATCACCTTCATCAAGTACATTCTTTGATCATTCGGTGCTCACTGTCTGTATGCTCATTGTCTAATCAGGCCATTAACCTCTTCATTAACTCCACAGACGAGCTCTTTGGTCCCATCACATCAATCTGCTGCAATGGTCAAATGAAATGCATACCCTGGACCACCTTTATATTCAAGCAGGCAGATTGGGAGCGTGTGAACAGTATACGCAACATCATTGCAGTAAGTCACAACCACATACTATCTACATCACGTTTGACTAATTAATCATGTTAGGATGCAAATAATATTCAAGAATACTTTTTAGGTGACCAAAATCCTACACTATGGCAAAGTATACCAGCTCTTGAAGAACTCCAGACTGCATGGGAGACAAAAAAGGAAGCTGTGCAAAACAACCAGTACTGTGCAGCAATACAGTGTGGTCTCAACAAGATTAGCAAATATTACAACAAGTTCGACCACAAACCTGTCTATATTCTCTCACTCAGTACATTGAACTCATCATACTACCCAATTATACTAATGTTTGCTAGTTCTGCATCCCTATTTCAAGATGGATTATATTAAGATGGCATGGGGAGGTGCTGAGGAACAGGAAAAAGAGCGGGCTGCAGGTAACCGACAGGCCAAAAACTGGTATGACGAGGTGATGAAAGTTGTTGAGGATGCTGTGTCACATTACTGGAATGAAAACCACTGTGACATGATGCAGAAGTCTGGGGTTCAGTTGGACAGTGTTCAGGCTGGCAACACAACGTTGGCTGATGAATATGAATGGCATCATCGTGCCCTCATGGAGAATGCCATCAAGCAGAGTAGTGGCATGCTTGGATGGCATGAAGAACTTCGCTGTTACCTGACCATCATTGAAGAGAACATTACCAAGGACATGGACATTTTCGTGTGGTGGGCGGTAAGTGTTTTGTTATACTTAATCTCTTTACTTATTATTGTCAGACTTATTCTGCTATCTATCCAATACTGTCCCTTATCGCATGAGATATATGTGCCATTCCAGCCTCTTCTGTACCATGTGAGCAACTTTTTTCTGCTGGTGCAGAGGTTGCTACAGACCAGCACTCAAGGCTTGGGTCAGAACAGTTCAAGGAATTACAAATCATGAAACATGTCTGGCGTAACACCATCATTGATCATGTGGCACTCAACTCAAACAAAGTCTGTCTCGAGGAATTCAAGGACTTTCATCAGGTGGAGCAAGAGTTTGCAGAGCTTGAGGGGTGGGACAAGCAGGGAGTGGAGATTGTGTCAGCATAGTTGGTTCCAATTTTGAGTAGTCAGTTAATGTTGAAAACTGGTTTGAACCGGTCTTGTGTCGGTTTTTCAGCCATCCGATGAGAGCTGTGACTGTAACCATAACCATAACCTGACCAATGGTAACCGTGACTGATCATTTGGTTACACTTGGTCATGGTCCGGTTAGGTCACAGTCTTTTTGTGGTCACATGACCAGACCTTCAAACACTAAGCACTGGTGCCCTCAAAACAGGTCTCCCCAATCTCTCGGCACCTGTCACAAGCCCAGTCCACAGGCTGGGGAACCCATGCCTGCTCCTTGATCCCAAAGGTCAGTGCTGGTCTTTTCTTGCACATACCAAGCTCCCTACTCACATTGTCATCATCCTGCCATACCCACTAAGTCTGAGTCAGTAGAGGAACCTGGGCAATGTCAGACCACACACCTTAACCCCTGATGAGACCTTTGACATTGCCTTGGACCCCTCACCCACCTTCTCAGCCTTGTGCACTACCACCTCCACCACCTCTTCAGCCTCCATGGCAGACTCTTGAGTTGCTGTCAGTGTGTCCTTGGTGATCCATCCTGACCATTGCTTTGCTATGACCCTCTCCTGCTCCCACCAGGTCATCCAGCTCTCCCATGTCTGCTCTGCCTCTGTGATCCTCACCACATCTTCTTTGTTCAGCTCTGTGTCAATCAGGAGTTTGTTGGCCTTCTCTTGTGCTGATGACCATTTTGCCTAAAAGTGCATTTATGTTAGCTCATTTCGCCTCAGAGGGGCCAGAGGAACTTACCATAACCATGTCAAATTAACCCACCCAATCCTACATCTCCTCTTGCAACTCCTCTTTGTCATCAGGCATGCATCACACCAATGTGTCAAGCTTCCCTATGGCCACCTTGCACTGCTCCTTGAGCATTCAATGGACAGCTGTGCCTGTGTCATTTTGGTCCTGGTGGCAGTCAAATCAGCCTTGGAAGGAGGGCATTGAGAGGTATGTCTGAGGGATGACAAGGATAAAAGTTAAGAAAGACTGACTGACACAGTCTATGTGTCTTTAGCCACTCTTACTTGTATTCAGACTCTGCTCATTTGATGAGTCAGCATCCACCCACAACTGACTGAGGACAGTCAGTATCTAAGTCTCCTGTGGATGTAGAGACCAGCTTGTCTGAAACAACCTTGGGCACTAAGTACCTTTCAGCTGTGTAGTGGAAATGGTAATAAGAGAGTAGTGGTGTCAATTGAGCTTCTAGTAGAGCAGGTGCCTTGTGAGGGAAGACCCAAGAAGAATCAATTGGAGTTCCAACAAGTTACATGGGGGTTTATATACTACTAGCTACCTAAATTGGAACTCTGTCTGAAATCCATGAGGGCCAGCCAGGTTACTAAGTATGGGAGTGCAGGATAAAGACTGGCCTGGTCTGTGTGAGTGGGGCAGTGTGGAGGGACTATTGCTATAGGTGTGGGATAGGGTGACATGTGATAGTGCAATGGCAGGGGTTCTACAATTGGAGGAAAAAGAAAATAAATGTTATGACCCCACTTGCGACCCACTCTTTTTCCTTTCATTCTCGGTCTCTCCCCCTATCCTGGTACTGGTACCCATTTCAGACCGAGCTTATCTAACAGCATCCACACACCACACGATGGCAGCGCCAAGCTGTGGTTACCTTAGTAAGCAGTCCAGCTCTTTGCATAGCCCCATGACATCATTATCACACCATATGTCGTCATCCTGATAACATCTCGCGTCATCGGTGCCCGGGCTGCGCAAACCAGTGCAGTGACTCCTCATGACTCACCTATGGCCAGTAGCATAAGTCCCTTGTTCCCACATCTGCCCTAAGGTACCCTGTAATTAGCAGAAGGATAGTAACACATACAAACAACCTGTAAACATATATAAAGGCTGTCAATGCAGCCCCAAGATCCTTATTCAAGTTATCTTGGATTTTCCCCTTAGTCCTCAGTCGATGCTCAGGTTCCCCATAGCTCTAGTCCTTGTCCCCTCTTCGCTGTCCCACAGCTCACTATGCCACCCTGCCTAAGGGTTGCATCATTATAACTTGAATCATCTTCGCTTCGCCATCACCATCACCACCCCGAAGCCCAGACATCAGTGAGCCTAGTAGGGCCATTGGCTGTCGTTACTGACAGCCCTCTGCCTTAGTGAACCCGAACCAGATCTCCGTCCCACATCCTAAGTACGCCCTCAACATTGCCGCCCTTGCCGCCAGCGCCAGCCTCTTTGTAGAGGAACATCCCCATCTATTCGCCCAGGTATTCGACCCCACCTCCACCGCCACACAAAGAGAAAGGAGGCTAGCAGGGGAGTACAGAGAAGTTAAGAAAGAAGAGGAGGAGGACTTAGTATTACCACTGTCACCTTCCCCCTCAGTAAAGTGTGAGTCGACCCTGCCCGAGTCAGTCAACCCAAATGACTTAGAGGGTCCCTACTGCGACCCAACCTCGCCTGAAACCTGCCACCACCTCAACAAAGAGTACCATCGTTGGCAAGAGAACCGCGCCCAGTTTTTAGTCAAAGAAGCCCGCCTCGCACATCACAAGAGAATCGCCGCAGCAAGAGCTGCCCGCTGCAACGCCACTGCTACCCTTGTCCAACTGGATAACGGTCTGGGATGCCTACGCCCTCGTGCATCTTTGCGCTGCCCTCCTCATCTTTAGCCATCTCCTAGTAGCCCCTGCTACTATTACTTTACCAATTCTTTTCCACACCTATCTACATCTTTTGATAGGTATCTTCCTCACCCACCTTTTATGATAGTTCAGCTCCTGCTAATTATATTCACCTTCCTCATTGTTTTCTTTGCCACCCTTTTTACTTACTTTTTACTTCACCTTCTCTCTCTTATCACACAAGAGCTTACCCCCTTACAGTTCCAGCTTGCAGTTTGAGAAGGAGTTTACTCTTTCACCTTCGGATACGAAAGACAGGCAATCCATGCTGAAGAAGAACAGCTGCAACAGAATTATGGCTGGTAGTTATTAAATAAAAACTTCTTCTTCTCCAAGACTCCGAGTGATCATCATAGGACAACTGTTTACGCAACTCCAACAGAAGGAGGACAAACAGAGACAGCCGAGACCGATCAGCCAACCACAGATAACGCTGATTAGATCCACCCCATATTGAGCAACAAGGCACCCAGCTGTAATCAAAGAATACTGAAGAAGGACCTGGGTCGTTTGTGACAGAAAAAGAGTTTGCATCAAGAAAACACATGTAGCCTGCCACTATGTCACAAACCACACTCCAAATCCTCGCCGACCCAAACCTCATGATGGAGGACAAGATTGCCACTGTTGTGTTAGAGTTCACTACGTTGACCAAGCAAAACCAGCAGCTCTACAACGGATGTATCAAAGAACAGAAGAAGACTGCTGCACTCCTCAAAGACGTCGCCGCACTAGAACAGACCGTATTGAACCTTAATAGTGCTGCTGCCGCTGGAGGAAAAGCCACCCAAAAGGTCGAAGTCTTCGCAGACCCCAGAGACTATGAAGGATCTGTTGCCAAGTTTGAGGAATGGTGGGCCAAGATAAAGGCATGGCTTCACACCAACCAATCTACGATCCTCCTGAAGAGTTACGAAGCGGTTACAGCAGTGCTATCCTGGCTGAAAGGACTGAAGGCCGGACCCTTTGCCCAAACACAACTCCAACGAGGACAGTCCTATACCTGGGACAATCTCATTCAAGAAATGGAAAGCCTGTTCTGCTCGGTGAATCAGAAGGACTGGGCCATTGCGCAGCTCGAGCAACTCTGACAGGGGACTCTTCGGACTGACGACTTCCTTGTCTGATGAGAAGCCTTGTACCAGATAGCCGGCATCGACAACAATCATGCAATACAGCTTCTCAAGAGAAACACTGCCCGGCACATCATCCTTTAGATCTTCAAAGAAGGAGCCCAAAAGTCCACCCCGGCGGACTATCTCCAGAACATCCGAGATGTAGGTTGCACCATGGAGGCCCTCACATTCATACAAGGCTGGCCTTCCTCCTATCAACCCCACAGAGATCATATGGAGGTAGATTGCCTTGAAGAAGTCGATGAGGGAGAAATCTTCACTATCAAGGGAAGTGCCGGCAAGTGTTTCAATTGTAAAGGAACAGGGCATATAGCCCGAAACTGCAAGAAGCCGAAGAACCAGTGCCTGGAGTGCCACTTCCATGGAGGAGGACACTGCTTTAGCTGCAAAAGAAGGCAGGTACAAAGGATCGCCTTAGCAATGGATGAGGCAACGGCCGCCTCAGTCAAAGAGCAGGATTTTCCCAATGCTGAAAAGGAGCAGAAGGGAAAAGGCAGAGCCTAGGAGACAATCTGGGTGTCTCACAGGCTAATAATCATTTCTTGGTGGAACTAACATGACTTGTAACTGTACTAACAACTTTAGTATCTAACGTAGCCGGTCTAGGGGGGTCTCCTGATGAGCCCTGCAGGGACCAAGATACTAAACCTGTGCTTAATTCCCCTCAATCCACCTCTGAAACCCCAGAAGCCCTGCAAATGTACACAAGGGTAATACACAAAGGAAAAGAGATAAAGCTAACAGTCCAGATTAAACCATCCCAGGAGGAACGATACGTAAACATAGAAGCACTCATTGATAGCGGTGCCAACCTGACACTGATAAACCAAGACTTTGTCCGAAAACACTGTATCCCCACATTAACTGTGTGCAGGACAATCTTCATACAAAATGCTGATAGCTCCGAGAATGCCGGAGGAAAGATTACGGAAGAAGTAGTAGTATATTGTGACATTAACGGGCATAAGGAATCGCTCTGAGCATACATGTCCAATATCAGAACCAATGACGTCATTCTAGGGTATCCATGGCTCAAAGAGCACAATCCGCGGATCAACTGGAAGACCAGGTACATCCAATTTGCTGACTGCCCGGAGACGTGTAACTATGAAAGAAACACCCAGGCTGTCCATGACTAGGAAACGGTGGAGGTGATGTATGCTGAACAAAGCAGTCAAAAGAAGGAGTTACAATCTGCCCCACAACCAGAAGAGTCGCTCCGATTAGTCCCTAAGGACTATCATCAGTACCTAAAGGTCTTCTCTCAGAAAGAATCAGAGCAAATGCCCTCGTGAAAGCCCTGGGATCATGCCATCGATCTCAAAGATTCTTTCCAACCAAAGAAGGGATGGATTATCCCCCTGAGCCCCCAAGAACAAAAGGAGGTGGAAGACTTCATTGACGACCAGCTACAAAAAGGGTATATTCATCCCTCAAAGTCCAAACAGACATCCCCAGTGTTCTTCATTCCAAAGAAGGATGGATGCAAAAGAATGGTGCAGGATTACTGGTATCTGAATGAACACACCATTCACAACAATTACCCCCTTTCACTTATCTCTCAGCTCATTGATCGACTAAAAGAAGCCAAGATCTTCACCAAGATGAATCTCCGGTGGGAATATAATAACGTCCGGATTAAGGAAGGAGATGAGTGGAAGGCAGCCTTTGTATGCCACAAGGGAACCTACGAACCAACAGTAATGTTCTTCAGCCTCTGTAACTCCCTGGCAACCTTCCAAACAATGATGAATGATCTCTTTTCGGACATGCCCAAGGTGGTGGTATATATCGACGATCTGTTAATATTCTTCCAAAGTGCAGATCAGGAAGGACACAAACGAAAGGTAATGGAAGTCTTGGCATGACTGGAACAGAATAATCTATTTGTCAAACCAGAGAAATGTGTATTCTTGGTCACCACGGTGGAGTTCCTTGGGATGATCATCAGCCCAATGGGCATTGCAATGGACCAGGAGAAGGTAAAAGCAGTAGTGGATTGGCCAACCCTGACTACGCTACGACAAACACGTGCCTTCCTCGGACTTGCCAACTTTTACAGATGCTTCATCAAAGACTACATGAAAATTGCCTGACCACTCCACAACCTAACCAAGAAAGATGTTTCCTTTGAATGGACACCAGAGTGCGACATGGCGTTCATCCAGTTAAAACAACATTTCACCATGGCCCCAGTCCTAGCCTACCCAGATAACAACTGCCAATACCGTCTAGAAAGCAATGCAAGTAATCACGCAGTAGGAGCTGTGTTATTGGTGTGAAAGGAAGACTGATGGCACCCCATGGCCTTCTCGTTCCACTCTATGACCCCCGAACAATGAAACTACCCAATTGCTGACAAAGAAATGCTGAGCATCATCTCCACGCTCGAGACATGGAGGCACTACTTGGAAGGAACCACACACAAGTTTGAGATTTGGAACGATCATCAAAATCTCACTTGGTTCATGACGAGGCAGGATCTGAACCGACAACAGGCCCAATGGGCCCAGTACCTGTCCTGATTCAATTTCAAATGGTATCATAAAGCAGGAAGCCTCATGACCAAGGCCGACGCCCTCTCTCACCGACCAGATTTGATGGGTGAGGGAATCAAGGATAATAAAGGAGTCCTGGTAATACCTCCAGAATGGATTCAACAGGTAGAAGAGAACAAAGGAGATGTGGAAGTAACAACCCCTGGAGAGGAACTAACCGATGAGATTTCCCACAGAACAATACATCTCCCAGAAAGCACCCTCAAGAAGTTGATGGCACAGGGATATGAAATTGTGGATCGGGTACTCAAGCGGAATGACCAAATCTATATACCCCCTGATCTATGTATCAAGATCATCACGCTCCACCATGATCACATGGTTAGTGGACACCCCAGAGTCCTCCGCACCCTAGAACTCCTCACCTGATTCTACAGCTGGCCGGGGATGAGAAAAGATGTCAAAGAGTATATAAAGAAGTGTACAAGATGCACCCATGCAAAACCCAGCAATCAACCCCCATGGGAAGAGCTCCAACCGTTACCAGTACCTGGAGCACCCTGGGAGGATATCTCTGTGGACTTCATTACAGATCTCCCTGTGGCAGGAGGGCATGATGCCATTCTAACAGTAGTAGATCATTTCTCGAAGGAAGTCGAACTAATTCCGTGTCAGAAAACATGTACGGCAGCAGAGTTAGTGGACCTATACCTAACCCATATGTGGAAGCATCACAGACTCCCACAGTCCATAGTCTTGGACTGCAGTCCCCAATTTGCAGCCTCTCTAATGACGTCATTATGTGCACAGCTAGGGATCTCAGTAAAAAAGTCCACAGTGCATCACTCCCAGATGGACAGACAGACAGAGTGGGTAAACCGAGAAGTAGCCTCTTATCTCCGTATGTACTGTGCTGAATGGCAGGATGACTGGGCATGTTGGCTGCCCCTGGCCCAATTCTCACTGAATGCAAAGCAGTCCTCTGCTTCAAAGTTCTCCCCTTTTCAGGTCACATGCACGTACCTACCCCGGATGGGGGTCGAACCCCAAGATACCAGATCTCCTGCTGCCTCCGCAATGGCACGTGATTATAAGACCATATTACAACAGATCAAAGAGCATCTTGAGCAAGTGAGGTCACAGATGACAATAACCAGAAATGTGCATCGCATCCTGGCCCCATCTTATACCACCAGCAAAAAGGTCTGGCTTGCCACCAATAACCTCACACTACCTTTCCCATGCTGCAAACTCACTGACCGATGGGTCAGCCCTTTCCCTGTCATCGCCATGAAGGGACCAAACGTGGTGCACCTTTGGCTTTCCTCATACATCCACATACACCCCATGGTGAACATATCATGTACCAAACCTTACTCTCCACTGCTCCCTTTGCAACTGGACCTACAGCCCGGTCCTGCAGTCATCACCAACAACCACGACGCAGAGTATGAAGTGGACTTTATTGTAGACTCCCAGCCCTGCGGCTGCGGCATCCAGTACCTCATCCACTGGAAGGGTTACTCTGTGGATAATCGCACCTGGGAGCTGGCCTCCAACCTCACTAACTGTGCAGCTGCCCTCTGCGACTTCCACTGCTCTCATCCTGCTGCTCCTTGACCAGTCTCTCGCTCCGACATTGCTGCTCTCTTCTCTCGCCTGCTCCCTTTTGCTTCCCTGGAGGTGAAGTTTTAGCAGGGGGGTAGTGTTACGACCCCGCTCATGACCCACTCTTTTTCCTTCCATTCTCGGTCTCTCCTCCTATCCCAGTACTGGTACCTGTTTCGGACTGAGCTTATCTAACAGCATCCACACACCACACGATGGCAGTGCCAAGCTGTGGTTACCTTAGTAAGTGGTCCAGCTCTTTGCACAGCCCCATGACATTATTATCACACCATATGTCATCATCCTGATAACATCTCACATCATTGGCGCCCGGGCTGCGCAAACCAGTGCAGTGACTCCTCATGACTCACCTATGGCCAGTAGCATAAGTCCCTTGTTCCCACATCTGCCCTAAGGTACCCTGTAATTAGCAGAAGGATAGTAACACATACAAACAACCTGTAAACATATATAAAGGCTGTCAATGCAGCCCCAAGATTCTTATTCGAGTTATCTTGGGTTTTCCCCTTAGTCCTCAGTCGACGCTCAGGTTCCCCATAGCTCTAGTCCTTGTCCCCTCTTCACTGTCCCACAGCTCACTATACCGCCCCGCCTAAGGATTGCATCAATAAAAGAATTATACAACATGCAGGGGAAATGCCATTGGCATGGGATAGGGTTGTGTGAGCATGGCAAGTGATGGTGCCATCTGCAGTTGTTGTGGTGTCAGCTGCTTAGGTAAAAGGGGCTTTATGCTACAGTGACTCCAAAAACCCTTTCCATGCTAACCCCAATAGTGGTGCACAAAGCGCACTGCCAAACACTGTGGGAATTTCGCTTAGGTCTGGTGGAGACATAAATAGTACATACCCCTGGCTACAAAATCGCCTCTTG
>JBBPTI010000599.1:0-12284 GCA_038093995.1 Tylopilus aff. callainus
TTCGAGTTATTCTGGGTTTTCCCCTTAGTCCTCAGTCGACGATCAGGGTCCCGCTAGCTCCTGTCACTTGTCACTCCCCCGCTGTCACACAGCTCACTAAGCAGCCCCGCCTAAGGGTTGTTTCACCGCCTACCACCCGCAGACTGATGGACAGACCGAGTGGATGAACCATGAGGTAGGACAATACCTCCAGACCTATTGCGCAGACCACCTGGACTCCTGGGCCGACTGGCTCCCACTCATGCAATTTACCATCAACTCTTGGGTCTCGTCCACCTCTGGTAAATCCCCTTTCCAGCTCACCCATACCTACGCCCCCGTCCTCGGAATCAAACCTACAGTGACCCAATCCCCTACCGCCGATAACCTCGCTAACCAGTATGCCGACCATCTGGCGGAAGCCTGGGAACGTCTCCGTGCCTCGCAGGATACAATGAAGTGAGCAACCGCTGGTAAGCGTTCTCTGGCCCCCTCCTACTCCATCGGGGATAAGGTTTGGTTGTCCACCAAGCATCTCTCTCTGCCGGGCCCCCCTAAACTCACTGATCGCTGGATCAGGCCGTTTCCCATCACCGGGCTCGTCGGCCCTAACGCAGTCCGCCTCGCCCTCCCGGCCTCCTACCACATCCACCCTGTCCTCAACGTCTCGCGGGTTAAACCGTTCATAGCCCTGCTCCCCGGTCAGCACCCTCCTCACCCCAATCCCTCTTCTCTCACTGCTGACCCTGCTACCCCCAAGTATGAGGTCGAGTATATTGTCGACTCCTGCTTGGCCGGCCACGGCCTCCAGTATCTGGTCCATTGGAAGGGGTATGATATCTCCGAGCGCACTTGGGAACCCCGTGCTAACCTCACTAACTCCCCTGATGCCCTTGCCGCCTTCCACCGTGCCCACCCTTCCGCCCCTCATCCGGTCTCTCATTCCACCATTCGCGCTATTTTCCCCGGTGTCCATCTGGAATCTGGACCTTAAGGAGGGGGTCGTGTTACGCTCACGGCTACGCTACGTTCCCTTCATTCCTACATTCCCTTCTTTAGCCACTTTGACCCACGCCACAGCGCCACGACTCGGTCTTGCCCAAGTCCTGTTCCCACACTGGTAAGCACAGTAGCCGCAGCATCCGGGCACCGGACCACAGTAGAGTAAAGACCCGCTTACCCGGCTACTGATGCTGCACCACAGCACTTAGGCAATCCACAGCCTCAATGGCACCATCTGCCGCCATCCGGTCTCACACCCATAGCGATAACCGCGCATTGCACACCATAGTACACCATCTGTTCCCACTCCAATGGCATTAACCCCGCGATGGTGCCATTGCTCGCCACCCTTTCCCACTCCAGTAGCGTTTAGCCCGCAGCATCGCCTCCCTCGCACAGACCAGGCCAGTTTCCGTCTTGCACTTCCGTATTTAGTATCTGGGCCTGCCCTCACTTACTTTAGGCTCCGCTTGAATCCCCTCTGTAGTAGTATATAAGACCACCTGTAAATTATCGGAGCCCCAATCAATTCTTCTTGGGTCTTCCCTCACAAGGCACCCGCTTATAAGGAGTTTGATCCACTCTTCCCTTTCGCTTCACTTTTCTACCAGTCCCCTTGTGCCTAGCACCCGGGACATTGTCTTGCTCGTTCCACTCAACGCCTCCTTGCCTTTGTGCCCGAGGTCGTTTCAAGGATGTGCTCAAGCTCATACCAGCGGTGTACCATCGTTACTGACAAGTATTTTCACAGAAGGAATCAGAGAGGATACCATTGAGGAAACCCTGGGATCATGCCATAGAGTTAAAAGAAAGCTTCAAGCCAAAGAAAGGCCGAATCATTCCCCTAAGTTCAAACGAGCAAAAGGAGGTGGATGACTTCATTGAAGATCAGTTGCAAAAAGGGTATATCCGACCGTCAAAGTCCGAACAGACATCACCAGTCTTTTTCGTTCCAAAGAAAGACAGGTGAAAATGGATGGTTTAGGACTACTGGTATCTCAATGAACACACCATCCAAAATAACTACCCCCTCCCGCTAATCTCTCAGCTTGTGAATAAATTAAAGGATGCCAAAATCTTCACCAAGATGGACCTTCGATGGGGGTACAACAATGTGCAGATTAAGGACGGAGACAAATGGAAGGCAGCCTTTGTCTGCCACAGAGGGGCCTATGAACCCACGGTAATGTTCTTCGGGCTATGCAACTCACCTGCCACGTTTCAGACAATGATGAATGAACTCTTCGAGGACATGCCCGAGGTAATCGTTTACATTGATGACCTATTAATCTTCTCCCAGGATGGAGATTGGCAAAAACATGAGGAAAAGGTGATGGAGGTGCTAGAAAGACTGACAAAGAATGACCTATTCATAAAGCCGGAGAAGTGCTTCTTCTCCACCGAAAGTGTCGAGTTCTTGGAAATGATAGTAACCCCTACTGGAGTTAGGATGGACCCTGGAAAGGTGAAGGTGGTGACGGAGTGGCCAAGTCCAACAACCCTATGACAAATGAGAGCTTTCCTTGGGCTTGCCAACTTCTACCGGCACTTCATCAAGGACTATGCCCAGATTGCCCATCCCCTCCATGACCTGACCAAAAAGGACATCACTTTCAAATGGTCAACGAAATGTGAGGATGCCTTCAACAGGCTAAAGCAATGCTTTACCACTGCTCCCATCCTCGCATACCCTGACAATGACTGCCAGTACCATCTTGAAAGCAATGCCAGTAACAGTGCCGTCGGGGCAGTGCTCTCCGTACAAAAAGAAGACCGGTGGCATCCAGTGGCCTTCTCATCTCATTCCATGATGCCCGAGCAATGTAACTATCCTATCGCCGATAAAGAAATGCTTAGTGTGATCTCCGTGCTGGAGAACTGGAGGCACTATCTGGAGGGAACCCAGCACCAGTTCGAGATCTGGAATGACCATCAGAACCTCACCTGGTTTATGACATGACAGGACCTCAATCACTGACAAGCCCAATGGGCCCAGTATCTGTCTCATTTCAATTTCAAATGGTGCCATAAGGCGGGAATGCTAATGACAAAGGCAGATGCATTATCATGACGATCAGATGTGATGAACAGGGGAGAGGATGATAATAAAGCGGTGTTAGTAATTCCTCCCGAACAGATTCAGCAGGTCACAGAAGGAGAAGAGGTGTTGGAAGTGACGACTGCAGGAGAGAAACTCACTGACAAAATCTCCCACAGAACCATACAACTCCTGGAATCAACCCTCAAGAAGTTGATGGCACAGGGATATGAAATTAAAGACCGACTCCTCAAAAGGAATAAGTGAATCTATGTACCCCCAGATCTACGGACTCATCTGATTACACTGCATCATGACCATGAAGTCAGTGGACACCCCGGGGTCCTGAAAACCCTAGAACTCCTTGCCCAGAATTATAGCTGGCTGGCCATGAGGAAAGATGTGGAGCGGTACATACAAGGATGCTCTCGGTGCGCCAGGGCCAAGGCCAGCAATCAACCACCAAAGGGAGAGCTCCAACCCCTTCCCATACCAGAGGATCCCTGGCAAGATATCTCTGCAGACTTCATCACTGACCTTCCCCTGTCCAAAGGACATGACACTGTTCTTACTGTGGTAGATCGGTTCTCCAAGGAAGTCGAACTCATTCCCTGCCTAAAAACCTGCTCAGCTGCTGGACTAGCAGATCTATATTTAAATCATGTATGGAAACATCACGGATTACTGAGGTCCATTGTCTCCAATTGTGGACCCCAGTTCACTGCAACCCTGATGACAGCACTCTGCACACAACTGGGGATTTCCATAAAGAAGTCCACCACCCATCACCCACAGATAGATGGACAGACTGAGCATATGAATAGAGAAGTAGGATCGTATCTCTGTATGTATTGTGCTGAACGACAGGACGACTGGGTGTGCTGGCTGCCCCTGGCTCAATTCTCCCTCAATGCGAAGCAGTCCACTGCTTCTAAATTCTCCCCCTTCCAAGTCACTCGCACGTACCTACCCCATATGGGAGTGGAGCCTCGAGACTCAAAGTCACCCACCACATCCATGCTGGCCCAAGACTATCAGACCGTTCTTCAGCAGACGAAAGAGCATCTCTCCCAGGCATGAGAGCGCATGGCCACCACCGGGAATACACACCAATCCCCTGCTCCCTGTTATGCAGTAGGCAATAAAGTGTGGCTTGCGACCGATAACCTAACCCTACCCTTCCCGTGTTGCAAGCTCACTGACCAATGGATCGGCCCGTTCCCCATTATTTCCCTCAAAGGACCAAACACTGTGGAGTTACGCCTCCCCAAATACATCCGCATTCACCCCGTTGTCAATATATCCCGCACCAAACCTTATGTACCGCCACTTCCACAACAACCTGACCCACTCCTGGGACCCTCTTCCATCTCCGATAATCACAACTCTGAATACGAAGTTGACTTTATTGTGGATTCTCATCCCTGCGGCCGCGGCATCCAGTATCTGGTGCATTGGAAGGGATTCCCCGATGAGGATCATACCTGGGAACCTGCATCCAACCTCACTAATTGCCCCAACGCCATCTGCAACTTCCACCGTTTTCACCCTTCCACTCCTTGCCCCATCTCTCACTCAGTCTTTGCCATGGTCTTTGCCTGACCACTTCCCTGTGCTCCCCTAGAGGTTGAGCTTTAGCAGGGGGGTAGTGTTATGACCTCACTCGCACGCCCACTCTACCCTGCTCATTTTGCTCCCTTTCCTGGCTCCTCTCCTATTCCGGCACTGGTACCTGCGACTTGCTTACTAACAGCACTCACATGCCACACAATGGCAGCGCCAAGCTGTGTCTACCTTAGTAAGCAGACCCAGACCCCTGCACAGCCCCATGACATCACAATCACACCATATTGCACCACGATGACGCGATCTCACATCATTGGCACCCGGGCTGTGCAGGGCTGTGCAGTGACTCCCCATGACTCACTCTCAGCCAGTAGTGTAACCCCTGTACTCCCACACCTGCCCTAAAGTACCTGTATGTAGTAATAGGACACCAATACATACAAACAACCTGTAACTGTATATAAGGCTGGTAAATGAGCCCCAAGATCCTCATTCAAGTTATCTTGGGTTTTCCCCTTAGTCCTCAGTCGACGCCTGGGCCCCCACTAGCTCCCGTCATCTACACCTCTCACCGCTGTCCCATCAGCTCACTAGCAGCCCCATCTAAGGGTTGTTTCACTGCTTGGCTGGCCACAGCCTTTAGTATTTGGTCCATTGGAAGGAGTATGATATCTCCAAGCATACTTGGGAACCCCGGTCCAACCTTGCTAACTCTCCCAATGCCCTTGCTGCCTTCCACTGTGCCCATCCTTCCACCCCTCATCCTGTCTCTCACTCCGCCATTCATGCTATTTTCTCCTCTGCCCATCTGGAATCTGGGCCTTAAGGAGGGGGACGTGTTACGCTCACAGCTATGCTACGTTCCATTCTTTCCTATACTCCCTTCTTTAGCCGCATTCACCCACATCACAGCGCCACGACTCGGTATTGCCTAAGTCCTATTCCCACACCAGTTAGCACAGTATCCACAGCATTCCGGGCACTGGATCATGGTAGAGTAAAGACCTGATTACCTGGATACTGATGCTGCCAACAGTACTTAGGCAATCCGCAGTTGCAATGGTGCCTTATGTTGCCACCCGGCCCCATGCCAATAGCGATACTTGCGCATCGCATGCCATAGTACACCATCCATTCCCACTCCAATGGCATTAACCTCGCAATGGCGCCATCGCTCACCACCCTTTCCCACTCCAGTAGCATTTAGCCCACAGCATCACCTCCCTTGCACAGACCAGGCCAGTTTCCATCTTGCACTTCCATACTTAGTATCTCAGCCTGCCCTCACTTACTTTAGGCTCTGCTTGAACCCCGATTGTAGTAGTATATAAGACCGCCTGTATTATATCAGAGCCCCAATCAATTCTTCTTGGGTCTTCCCTCACAAGGTATCCACATACTAGGAGATTGACTCACTGTTCCGTTTCGCTTCACTTTGCTACTCTCTACTCCACACCTCCTAGTGCCTAGCATCCAAGGTCATTTCAAGGACAATTGGTAGATATCTGTAATCAACTACACTTGAACTAAAAGTTCCCAGCTCCAGCTATAGGGGAAATACTTAGCAAGCCAAGAGAACGCCACACACATCCTGAGGGAAGAGTAATCAGGATCCTCAATAGGCTGAGACCAGGAGACTATTGAGATCAGAAGACTGTAGTCCACTCGAGACCTCTAGCGCCCCTCCCATTTGAAAGGCCCAGCTGCAGCTGGTATAAGAAACACAAGGTGCCTATAATAAAGAAAGAAGTACACTTCCAATATGTCGCAGGTACTTCTTGATACCATCACAGACCCCACTATTCCTCTACTGGACAAACTCGCTGCCATTGTGGCCAAGTTTACCACTGTCACCACTCAGAATATCCAACTTGCACAATCACTGCATGCGTCCAACAATGAGATTATCCATCTCGAACAGCTGGTGACAGTAGGACAAGGAACGGTAGCCACTTTCCAGGGCCAGATTGCCACAGTGGGCCCTCCAGGTACCTCGAAGAAAGTTGAGTTGTTCACAGACCCAGGTGAATACGATGGGTCCATTGCCAAATTCGAAGAATAGTAGGCCAAGATGAAAGCATGGCTCTGCATCAATGTGCATGTCACCCCCACTGGAAGTTATGAAGTGGTTGTGGCAGTTCTCTCCCAGCTCAAAGGACCCAAAGCTGGCCCCTTCGCTCAGATCTGCCTGGCCTGAGGAAATGCATACCTATGGAAGGATTGTGAAGATGAGATTTAGGGCCTCTTCTGTGCAGCCAATCAGAATGACTAGGCCTGCCACCAGCTAGAGGAGTTCAAACAGCAGAATATGTGGACCAATGACTACCTAGTCCGCTGGAAAGCCCTATACCAGCAGGTGCAAATCAACGACACCCATGCTGTACAGCTCCTGGAACAGAACACAGCCTGGCACATTATATTACAGATATTCAAGGAAGAAAAGCACCAGGACAAGCTGGTACTCTATATGGACAATATCAGGAAGACCAGATGCACAATGGAAGCGCTCAGCTTCATAAGGGGGTACGAAAGGAAGGCCCCCATGAGGATTAGCAGCTGAGGATTAGTGCGGGAGAACCTTGAAGAAGATGTATATGCCCTCCCAAGCAGCAATGCCTGCGCCAAATGCTTCAATTGCAAACAAACTGGCCATAGGATTTGTGAATGCTGAAAGCCAAAGATCGATCAATGCCCAGCCTGTAAGTTTGTTCATGGTGGGCATAGCGCTTATTGCTCCAAAAGGAAAATGCTGTGAAGGATTCTGCTAGCTGAAGATGAAGAACCCACAGGCTCAGAAGCCCCAGTAAGGATAGCAGAACTCGCTGAAGAGATTCACAAGAGAAACAACCCAGAAATGGGTTTGGATTTTCCAATCGAAGGATCCCAGATGAAGGGAAAAGGCAGGGCCTGAAGAATGCATCAGGTGTTCAACAGGCCAGTAATATCCCAAAGCACGCTGTAGAGACCAGCCTGTCTCTGTAGGTGTAAGACCCCTCCTGTCGCAGTTATACCACCCCCTACCACCTTATCACCTTCCCCACTATGTCCTCACTACTCTGTCCGTGCTCACCGCAGTCCGCAGCACAGTCCAGGTCGACGAGGCCTCGGACTATATCGGACTATCGCAGTCTCTCCTTCCACCCTCATATGTTTCCCTTTATCTTATCCATCGATCACTTTACCCCTTTATTTGCATCTGCCGTCCTTCCTTGCAACGTGCCATCCGCGGACGGCGGGAACTTTATTTTCCTTTCAAGCCTACTTAGACCAGGCCCAATCACGTGTGACGGACTCAGTATAGATGTCACACCATCTACAGGACGGTCCTCTTTTTTTCTGATTTATCTTGACAGTTTGATATAGTGTTTCAATACCTATATTTAGTCTCATGCCATCGGTTAGTGTTACCTAGACGTCGCTAGAGTCCAAGCATACTCGGACTATAATGCTGTTGTACAGAATGGGAAGGACAGGTCCCTTTTGGCTCACGAATCACCGTCACCATCACTGACACCGTTTTCAACTTCTCTAAACGACCTTAGTGAACCATCCACTGAGCTCGAACCGTTTCCCCTGCAACCCAAAAGCTTCGAAATCTCTCAGACTCTCGGACTTGTGCACGATCTGCGACCAGACTTTCTCATACTGCTGAGTGCCATCGCTCGGACTTCTTCCGGAACCTTTCCTTTTCCTTAGAGTCTCTTTTGGGATGAACATACCATTCCCACCACTAATTCTACGGTACTGAAGGCCTGGACTCTTAGGTGTCCCTACCTACATAGTCCTCTCAGCCTTCCTACCTTCATATCAACTGGAGCCCACTGCAAGGGGCTCTGAAAGGGATTCCAGAAGACACCTACGACCTACCTCTCAGTGTCAAGAGATAGAAAACTTACTAGACGAATTCCGTCAACTTCAGCTTGGTAACGCCTCCGAGCTGTTGGAACCGGTGTCACCACGCAACGCGCGACATAACCACACCGACCTACCCACTCTAGCTGACCTTGACATCTCACCGCTTTCTACTGACTCCGTTCATTCTTCCCCACACTTTTCAGACCACTCTGATTGGTTGGACCGATATAGTCGAGACACAGCCCGAACCGACAACCCTGCATCTGTACAGGGCGACTTACCCGACCTCCTGACCGAATCGGGAGACGATAGGAATCGTTTTCCTGGGGCATTTATACATTCGATGCCCAACAGAGGAGGGGGGAGCCCATTTACAGAGGAATTCTCTTCACCACTAACCCCACTGAATCCAAGTGAAGCCTCTTCGCCAACATCATCATCCCCTTCCTTCTTGTACCTATTCGATCCATCCCTAGATCAATCCCTCCCACTAGTTCGTGGTCCAACACCGTTTCCTACTCTACCAACCGACATCGCCCTCTTTGGACTTCAGTCCCGCTCATTGGCACCAGCCCCGCCGCAAATACCACCTTGCCCTCGGTCCCCACTTCGCATTCCCCAACTGCCAGTATCTTTACCGCCCGCATCAATGGCCAACCCCGTTCCTCAGATGCCTCTACGTGGCAGTCCGAGCGCCCCGAAATTCGATGGAAAAACACCATCCTTGCTACCAAGGTTCCTGGAGGACATTGATCTCCTAGGAACGGCGGCTACGCTCACCGACGCCCAGAAAATCCAGACTTCCATCCGATACGCCAACTTAGAAGAGTCGGAAGGATGGGAGTTACTCCCCCAAGCCACAGCAATACCCGCCGATTGGGCAGCCTTTGTTGCTGCCGTTAAAGAACTCTATCCCGGTTGCAAAGGTGCTAACCAGTATTGCCAGGCAGATCTCCAATATCTTGTCCAAGAGTATAGGGCCAAGCCCATGCGCACTCTCGAGGACTTCGGAGACTATAGGCGCAAGTTCATGAAGGTCTCCCAATTCCTGATCAATGGTAGGTTTTTATCAGACCTCGACCATGACGCCCTCTTCCTCAAAGGACTCCCCGCCGACCTCGAGACACAAGTCCAGTACCACCTACTCATCACTAAAACCGCCCACCACCCGTCAAACCCATATCCCATTGCAGACACTGCCGCCGCAGCCCAGTTCCTTTTAACCAGGGCCACACTGCAACCTCTCCCCTCTTATACTCCTGCTGCCTTCTCACCTTTATAGCCATACTACCCAGCCTGGGCCGCACCAGCCCAGGCCGCCCCAAGTCCACAGCCTATCGCCGCCGCCGCACCTCTTGCTGCCCCCGTAATTAAACAGGAGCAGGTTGCGCTTCGATGGACTACCCCTCAGGTTTGCACATTCTGCGCCGACCCCAACCATTATATGTCGCGTTGCCCACATGTCGACGCATATATCCAGTCAGGGCAGGCGAGTCACGGTACCAACAACCGCCTCTACCTGCCGGACGGTAGGCGTATCCCTCGTGTTCCTGGGACCCGTTGTCTCAAGGAATGCTTGGACCAACTGGCTGCCGCACCAGCTCTGTCAAAAGTCTCTTCTGCTGTTACCACAGGGTTACTATCGCTAACCTACCCAGACACTGACGCCATCATAGACATCAAACTGTTGGTCTTCATGACCCTGGTTCAAGAGACCAACTACAACTCTGACCCCACCCTTGAGCACCCCAACTTCAAGCCCTACATGGTGCAAGCCTTGGCCAACTTCAAAGCTGACAAAGGAAAAGGTAAACGAACATGCTTCGACGGTGTACATGTGCCGCTGCCCAACCCTTGGGCGGTTGTGTCACCTAGGGTTGAGGCACCTCCCACTACCCCCACTCCGTCCTCATCCAAAATCGCACCACCCGCACCAACACCCTCACGTACCGTTCCGACGCCAGCCCCCTTAAACAGTAACGTTCCTCCTCACGCCGACCCCGCTAACACTCTCATCCCTGCCCTGGCAGGACAATACAGATACTCATGTCCCATCGAGGACGAAACTGCCCCCCGCCGCATCCTAGACCGGGTACTAGACTCTACAGTCCCTGTCCCAGTCAGGGACCTTATGTCGGTAGCCCCGGAGTTCCGCAAACAACTCCACGAGCTAGCCACTACCAAATGAATAGCCGTCACCACTAATGTCGTACAGGTCAATGAGTTAGCTGGCCGCGATCCTGGCACAGTCGACCGAGAGTATGGAGACCGCATCCACCGAAACGATGACAGTCTCATCATCGCTCATCACACCGTTCCCCTGCGTGCAATCAACGCAAAGGTATCCAGCACCAGTCGGACACTCACCGCTGTCCTGGACTCCGGCTCAGAGATCATCGCCATGCCTAAATGGGTATGGGAAGGTCTCGGGCTCCCAGTTCGGTCGGACAACATAATGACCATGTCCAATGCTAACACTAGCACTGAAGCCACCATAGGGGTGGTGGAAAATTTAGCCATGGATTTCAGCACAGGGGAGGTCCTCCTCCAAATACAGGTGGTGCCATGCGCCAACTTTGACCTCCTCCTAGGGCGCCCCTTCCACTGCCTCCTCAGTGCCACGACCGACGACTTCCCCAACGGCACACAATTAATCACTCTCCAAGATCCCAACACTGGTAAGGCATACAAAATCCCTACCCACGCGTGGACCGATGGATGTCCACAATGCAAACATGGACTATTCTGCGCGAACCATCAATCCATCGTGGAAGTGGGTTTTTAGGATTTGATGAACCACCGAAAGGTTGGGGAGATCCATGCGCGCTCGCTTTCTCTACTTCATTATCTGTTTTCTCATTCTCGTCTCAGCCAACTCGGTCTCTCGAGACCGAGGCCTCGGACTACTGTTCATCAGTAGCATGCACGTCTCCCCTACTTGTTAAGCCGACCTGGTCAATCACGACCGAGGTCTTGGACTACGCTTTCTCACCTGCTTACCATTTTGTTTCATCCAGCCAGACTGTTTTATCTACTCCACATCTTAAAGCCCTTTCTTCTACATATACATTTGATACCGCTTCTCACTCCCTGGCTTATAAGCCAGTCGCCAGAAAAGTCCAGCCAGTCTTGGCTCCTCTCGAGGAGGAGTACTGAGTACTGCGCCAGCTACCGGATGACCCGCTCGCCGGGCTTATACCATTGCCAACTCACCCCCCTGACTTCGTACCCGGAGTTCACTTCACACAGGAATGATCGGATGCACTCGACCTTGACCCGGCAAACTGGCTATGGCCCGAAGAGGTCAAACTCGTCCACTAGCTCGTTCTCAACCACAAGATGGCCTTCGCTTGGATACCAACTGAGCAAGGTCGCCTCGACGACCGCTACTTCCCCCCAGTGAAAATCCCGACTGTACCCCACATGCCCTGGGTGCTCCGCAACATCCCCATCCCACCATCATCCTGGGACCAGGCAATACAAATCATCAAAGACCAGATCGCCTCTGGTGTCTACAAACCCTCCGCCGCCGCCTATCGCTCCCGCTGGTTCTGCGTACTCAAGCAGGATGGCAAAACCCTCCACCTCGTCCACGACCTCCAACCCCTCAATGCGGTTACCATCCATGACTCCTCAGTCCCCCCATTTGTGGAGCACCTCACTGAATTGTTCGGCAGGTATGCCGTTTACGGAATAATGGATCTGTTTGCGGGCTATGACCAGCGTCCGCTGCATGTCGAATCCAGGGACATGACTACGTTCAACAGTCCGCTCGGACCTCATCGTCTCACCACTCTCCCGATGGGCCATACTAATGCTGTCCAGATTTATCAGGCAGATATGG
>JBBPTI010000600.1:0-12270 GCA_038093995.1 Tylopilus aff. callainus
ATATTTGAAGACTAGTACACACTAATGATTTACAGAACTATCGAAGTCTATACGTGAGGCACTTGAACAACTCGCAAGCGAGGCAGAGATCAGCGAGATCTCATCCCTGATATGGGCGAGTCTGGAGAACCTACAATCGGATACTGATGAACCCGTTGAATTGGTCATCGGAGACCAGATTGACGTCTCAGACTAGAAAGAAGGTGTCGAGGAACTGGCTGACAAGACTGAAACAGAGTTATGGACACTTCTCGGGTTGCCCGACGAACAGCTCCCTTTTTTCCAGGAATGGACAGATCTGAGCTCTATTATTGACCCCTGAAGCAATGAAGGCCAAGAATGGCTGAATAATCCTAAGAAAGGCCGAGTGCCATTGAAGCTGTGATGGCACCAACTAGTCGGCATATTTCGCATGCTGGAGAACGCGTTCAACAGGAGGGCAACACTGCTCATGGATGGGGTAGGGCTGGGTAAGACCATGCAAGCGGTCGGCGCCATTGCATGCCTATCATACTACCGTGCATATTACGGGAGAAAAGGCGACTATCCTGGCTACTTCAGTGAGCCTGCCTACCTTTTTTCTTATTCATGTTATATAGCCATAACCAATAGCGAAACGACGTTTCAACTCACTCAATGGTCTCGTCCCTGACTTGCCACATGTCATCGTTACCCCGGTCAATCTCAGGGATCAATGGGAGCGTGAAGTGAAACGGTACCTCAAGCCAGCCTCATTCGATTTGTTTCCGTATACAGGGCGGTTCAACAGTCGGGCCAATTGGTGGGACGCTTTGTTTGAAAAGAGTCACCAAAAACTGTCGCATTGAATAATTCTCGCAACGTATACGGTAGGTTTCCACAAACGACGTGATGTTCAATGATCTCACTTGTTATTTCAGGCTGTTCAAGACAATGCCTATCGGTGCTTTAGAGCTGGTCAGAAGAATGACCTTGGCAAAGGAATCAAGCTGGCTCAGTACGAGCGGAGCTGCAAGGTTACTCTGTACGGTAGGAAGTTCTGTTTTATGTTCATGGATGAGGTGCAGGCCGCACGCAAGTACAACATGTTGCATTTGGCTAACTGGGAGCTGAGGAAAATGGCGGGAGGGTTGGTCGCACTTACGGCCACACCAGTGATGACGAAGGCTCAGGTATATCTTATGTTTATTTTGTGCACCAATTACAACTGGTTTCTTATAGGACCTATGGATTATTGGTGACCTCCTCAGCATTCCTGGATTCGACAATTGTGACGAGTTCCACAAAATAACTCAGGAGCTGAATGCAGCGAGTTGACGCGATGCAAAGGCCATTCGTGATGCTGGAGCTGAAGGCAATCAGCTTTGAGGAACTCTCATAGGCAAGGTCAACAAGGCATCTCCAATGTTGGAATTTGGTGTTTGCATGCGAACATGGATGAAGGTAATGCGCGATCGATTCTCCAGGCATGTCATCCAGCATACTATCGACTCCCTCGACTACTGCAAGCAAAAGCTCTTTGGAATGCGCCCATACATCGAGCACTTCCTCATGCTACGTATGTATGACTGGGAAATAGACAACTTGCAGAGCTTTGCAAAAGAGATCGTTAAGGATAATCCAATGGCGGCAGCAGCAGACACTCGCAAGGTAAGTTTTTCAACAATCCTAACTCTTAGCTACTCCTGCTCGCCATGGTGACCATGCATGGATTGCGAACTTGCGACAAGCAGGACATCCATGATGGCGAGTGCACAGCCAGATCAGTACCCATGCTTGTTCACCCAAAGCATGTATCCCGGTGTGTGCATGCCATCCTGGACGGCGCTGCACCGCACTGGTGTTGGCTGACCTGGCTTGTGGAGGACCCGCGCATGCACTGCCGTCCTGGACGCCACCACGTCACACTGGTGTTATCTGACATGCCTTGTGGGGACCTGCGCACACACCGCCGTCCTGGATGGCGCTGTCCCACACTGGTGTCGTCTGACATTCCTTGAGGGACCTGCATGTGCATCGCCGTCCTGGACGGCGCCACATCGTCACCATGTTCATTAGCCTCGCGTGACCTGTCATGGTCCTGCGTGCACATGCCATCCAAGATGGTGGGCACTTTTGTCTCTTTCCTTTGACAGTTTTTTTGTATAACCAGTATGCTGATTGATATCATACACAGCACTTCTACATCGAGTTTCATCAATCAATGCTCCACCCTCGACTCAACCCTAAGTTCGACGATGGTTGGACCAGTCCCCCAACGTTAGAAAACTGGCTGGCGAGTCCTGAAAAAACCATCAAACTCGACCTACTCGCACAAGTCACCAAGCACCATCTCGCCTCAGATGGTCAACAACCAGTGAGAATGAAGGACAATGGAAAAACCTTCGAGCCCCACCCCGAATACGATGCGGATATAAATGATTATCCAGAATGCGATCGGATCGTCGTATACTCGGCATTCCCCTCCTCCAATGGAGCCATTTTTGATGTGAGTATTCAGTCCCCTCTTTTACACACTCCACACTCTGACATATCACAAGATCTTTGAGCTGTATGGTATATTGGCGGTCGAGCTCAACGGATCGATAAGCCCTAAGAAGTGAGCCAAGGCCATCAACACGTTCTGCATGTCGACCACAGACAGAGGGCCCCACGTACTCATTCTCTCGAATGTCGGACTGGTTGGACTCAATCTTGCATGCGCCAATATCATGATTATTGTGGTAGGTCATTTTGTTGAGCATGCTTGTCTTCGCAGACATTGATTTCCTGCAGGATACTACCTGGTCGGCGCTCGATGACGAACAGTTGCGTGGGCGCATTTTCCGCTACCCACAGCAAAAACAGGTGCACATCTACTGACTCATCACTCTTGGCACCCCCGATGTTTTTCTCAACAACATGTCATTTGACAAAGGGGAACTCCACGCTGCGTTCGTTGGGATGGATCAGGTGTTCAGTAAGTTATTTCATGCTGCATAATCAACCCATGATAACCAGTATATACTAGGGACTATGTTCGACGCTCAAGACACCGATGACGATCTGCTCTCCGTCACTGATGTCGAAGTTGCTGCAACCACTAGCAATGACAAAGGCAAGGCACGACCAAAACCCAAACTGAAACACAAGGGTTATGAGCTTGTTTCCACCATCCCCTAGGGGAGAATAGGGTTACCAATATGGAAGGTAGGGTTACCAATAAGGAGAAGCCCCTATCAATTATTAATTTTAAAGTGGAAATAAGTGGTTGAATTGTAAGATTTGTAGTGATAAATGTAGTACTAGATAGAATTGATAGATAAGTGTATTGAATATGGATATATGGAATGTGTATATTGTATATATTGGATAAGAGTGTATGATAGATATGAACTATATATACAGGTATGGATGTGGTGTCTAGGATACCTGCATTGGATGAGAGTATAGAATGCATGTGATTACTATACACAGGTGTGGGTGTGGGCATCTGGGACGCCCACATTCAGTGAGAGCGAGAGTGATCACGTAATCACTATACACGGGTGTAGGTGCGGGCATCCCAGATGCCCAAACTGGTGTAGACATAATTGTTATTTGTGATATATACAATCTCCAGAATCCAGTCTGATCAGAGTAGTGGAGATGGAGGGTAAGATTAGATTGCATTGAGGGAATCTCCTCCAGATGGAGTCATTCTTGGTATGTCTGATTCAGTACGGGATAATTGACACAACATGAATATGTGATTACAAATACAGGGTACTCTGTGATCATGATTGTTGTATATTAGCGACTATGTAGTTGTGTGGACTGCACATGGACCTGTTTCTGCTTTTGAAACAAATGTAATCAGTTAAATTGTAGGGTGTGTCATATGTTGGTACACATAATTGGGGTGGTTGTGTGAACAACATACACTAGTAGTATATAGTGGTGTGGGCAGGCATCTGGAATGCTAGTTTTCATCTCATTAAAATGCTTCACCTTTTTAGTGATGACAGTTGATTAGGTGAGTATGGTAAGGGTTTTAGATTAGGGTTGGGTTGAGCTGCGAGCAAATGGGGAATGGGTGAGCGAATTGACAGCAAGGGAATCCAAAAAGAGTAAACCACTCAAGGGTCGATGAATGAGGACTGTTGAGATGCGCACATCAAGATAAAGAATCAGGAAGGGGTGAGAGGAATGAGTAGTGAGGTGGGTCAAGGGGTGGAAATACTGTAGAAGTGCTCACTGAAAGTGAAAAGTAGAGGAAAGAGATATAGTGTACGTGAGTCGAGATTGGCTTGTCAGCAACAGCCATTGAGATGCATGTATTGAGGGAGATGAAGGGTAGGTTAGAGGGATGAGCGGGATAGCGAATGGTGGACAAAGAGGCAGGCAGGAAAGGACAAGGTGAGCAAACGTGGAGCAGGGGAAAAAGATATAAGTACTGAAAGATCGAATATTCACGCCTCAATGTTTCAACGATGATCATTGGGTTGCGCATATTGACGTGGATGGCATGTGGAGGGTAGACAGCAGGAGGTTAGATCAACAGAGGAAAAGAGTTGACATACGGTGGCATCTACGCATGTATTGTCGATATGCAAACGAGAGTAGGGGGATAATGTGGTGCCGGATGGTCAGCGTCATTTGTGCATTTGTGGAGATGTATGCGGGCATCCAGGACGCCCGCTCGCTTGCGGAGTGGATGATCATGTGATGTCAAATATCGAGTTGGAAATGTCCCACAGGCACGCTGCATCATGGAGTGGGCCATCCCGGACTCCCACCATCACACATGACACATGATACTTGCTCATCACACGGCGGGCGTCCCGGATGCCCGCCATCACGCACAGCGGCACACAACACACAATACACGCTATTCATCGCACAGCGGGCATCCCGGACGTCCACATACACAGTTGGCATGATAAATGAAGTTAAACTTGAGCAACCTCACACGCGCGGGCATCCAGGACACCTGTGATCAGTATAAATTCTCTTATTTACATCTAGCTACCAATATGTATACCCCGGTAGCATAGATTAATCCACACCACGGTCGAGTTCCATTGTGATAAGCCGAATCGGGTTAAATATTCTGGTGCTGACTGGTCGGTGTCTCACGCCACACTCGTTGGTTATCGCCATCATGAACTCTTGACTGTTATTCCAGATGATTTTCGCCCGGTCACGACGCATGAACGTTCTGAACGTTGAACGTTGAACATTGAACCGATGGATTTCTCTACGCGGCAATAGGTACCATGGCATATCGTGCATTTTCGCTAATGTCTTGTCAGTGAATGGCATCTCATGGTGGGTGGATGGGGGATGTCCATTCCTCATGCACGGTGTCGTCATCACTCCTTCAACCGAGTACGTGACCCTTTTATTTATTGGTCCCAATCACCAACACATCATGCGCCACAGTCACTTCGCTGTGCGGCCTCATGGCCAACACGCCGTATTCCGCGCGACTTAAGATGGTTGTGGGTCGGATCAGGTGAGTACATTCTTCTACTATTTTCTATACCGATGCCTACTATTTCTCTCAGTGGCGCGTTGCTTGTATTGGGCAAGACGAACGGGTTACCATGGACGTCCACCACATGGCAAGCTATCACGAAGATCGGCGACATCCTGTGGCACGTGCCCAACGACCCTCCGCATGAATCGCTCGCGCCGAATTACAAGGGGTGGACAGTTGGGGTCGCTCATAGCGTGAAAGCTTACGGGAAAAGCCTGTGGTCACGATCGTCGAAAGGACAAGCTGACTATGCGTCGAAGGGTTACTCGGACAACGACGCGGCTGGACGCAACACATGGAATCAATTCGTCAAAGACGGTGTTCGTGTCTGGGAGTTGAACAAGCTCATGGACATTGTATTCAAAGACTGCAAACTTATGCCATACGAGACGATGGCTCGCTTCAACAAGAAGACAGTGCATGGTCACTATATCAAATTGTATTTCATTCTTACTCACATGGTACATCGTAGCTACCTACGCTCGTCAAGGCCCAGGTGGCCGCGACTGTTAGAATGTCCCTCGCGATCGCATTGTTCGGGGACGATGTGTTGTTGAACAACGGTCTCTTCCTTATTCCTGAAGTCGTCGTGTTCTGCGACGTTTTGCTTGTTCACACATGGAATTGCTATCGGAAGGGCCTCACGCGAGAGGAGAAGACAATGAAGACCAATCAGAACGAGTTGATGATGATTTTGAAAGGTGCGTATGCGCGTTCAAATATGAGTCATTCATCGTTAACGAGCCGATCCACAGAGTGCGAAATGCAAGGCTCAGGAATGCCGATGGCGAAACTGAAAAAATATTTGCATCTCGCACAGCAACAACTCATGTTGGTGCAATGCTACGAGGATAAAGAATCGGTCACACAAGTCGATAATATGGTGCAGCAGCTGACAGCAATGCTAGCCATAGCGCACAACGAAGAGTTGGATATGGAATCACGCAAGTGTGAGTTCGACGCTATGGTACTCTACTGTACTCTATGGTACTGATCGTCGAACTGCAGCCATTCCGAAAGTGCTACACGACGCGCTGAAAAAGCTCGCGTCGACTCAGGACATTTGCGCAATCAAACAGCTTATCGCGACTGCAATCGAACAAGTCGTGACTGACGAACACGCCGGCATCGTCGAGCTACCCTTGGCAGAGGGAGAAGTCGACATCCAATGGAGAGAAGGGGTGGAAGATCTCAGAGAGATGACGGAAGACGAGCTCTGGCAAGCATTAGGGCTGCACGAAATGAAGCAGTTGCCGTGCTTCCAGGAGTACACGGACCCCGACGCCGTCATCGAGCCATGGACCATCGAGGGCGAGACATGGCTAGCCAATCTGAAGAGCCCACGCGAACGTCTTCGTCCACGATGGCATCAACTCGTCGGCATCTTTTGTATGCTTCAATGCGCATTCAACGGGTCGCCCGTCCTTCTCATGGACAGTGTTGGGATTGGTAAGACATTCCAAGTCATCGGATTCATCGCGTGTCTCGCGTACTACCATTGGTCGTACACGAAGAATGGCAAATTTCTCGGTTGGTTCGGTACGTGCGTGCATTTGCTGCTCACTGCTCACTGCTCACTGTCGCTCCTCCAGCGGACAAGAAATGGCAAGGCATCGATGGCAATATCCCCAGCCTGCCGTTCATAATCTCGTGTCCGGTTAACCTTCAAGCACAGTGGACACGTGAGATCGAACGATTTCTCAGATGACACTCGTTTGACATACTTCCCTACACTGGCAAACTGTCAACACGCAGCAACTGGTGGGATATAGTGCTGACCAAAAGTCAACATCAAGCACATCATCAGATAATTCTCACGACAGAAAGCATAAGTTTGTTTGTCCGTCTTTACATATACTTATCGTGCGGTTTTGTTCGATAGGCAATTCAAGACAACGCTTGCGTTGTGTTCGTGGAATTAATCTGCGACGTCAAAGGCGAAGTGAAACATTCGCCAGCATATTCATCTCGTGTGAAGAAAACGATATACGGATATGAATACCTTGCTCTCATCGTCGACGAGGCCCACTCAGCACATAAATTCAACAAAATCCACACGGCTTATCACGCGTTGCGAAGACGGAGCAAGACCATGATCACCATGATGGCCACTCCCGTCATGACGAAACTCCAAGTATGTATGTCTATCGTAACTACAACGATTCTAACAATCACTCAGGACTTGTGGATAATGGGTTCTATGATGGGTATCTGCGAATTCGGCGTGAATAGCAAGTTTAAAGATATGACGAAGGAATTCAATCGTGTGCAAGCGAAAGATCGCAAGGCTGAACGTGAATCGGAGAGTGCTGGTGAACACCTTCACGCGCTTTTGGCCGGCGGAGAGGTCCAGCAAGTTGCCTCGAACTCGGTGGTTGCGCTGACAATACGTTAGTGGGTGCCCTGGATTCGCAAAGCATTTGAGCTGTTCGTCATTCGCCGCATGCTCGATTCGGTCGACTGCGCAGGCAAAAAAATATTCAGTCTACCCCCGTACAAAGAACACGTACTCCTCCTTGAACTGCGCGAGTGGGAAAAGAAACGGCTCAGCGCCCTCACGAACAAAATCATTGATCAAGGGTTGCTCATGACTCTCGCTGGTGCTGGCAAGGTAAGGACAGTTTTTATTTCGATTGTTGAGACCACGTATAGTGGGCACGGGCGTCTGGGACACCCACTGCCGTGACGCTCGTATTGTCACGTGTGTCACAAACTGCATGTAGGTAGATAGTGTGTTGTGATGCACGTGACAACATGAGCGTCGCGGCGGCGGGCGTCTGGGACGCCCGTCCCCACCAACCATCTACGCATGCAATGCGTGCACCGCATGGCCATCCCTATCTGATACGCTTCATTTTTCTAAACTTGCTCAATCAATCCGCGCACTCACACTTTTCTGTGACAGAACTTCTATATTGAATTTCGTCACGGGCTCCTTCATCCGCACATGAACCCACATGGAGACAATGGCTGGACTACACCCAAATCTATCGAAGACTGGAAATCCACCCGAGCATCCACGAAACTCGATATTTTGGCACAAACGGTCGCCTATTACCTCGCCCATGACAATGCTCCTCCGCTCAAGATCGATGACGATGGTCAAACCCTCATATTTCCCGATTCCCCCCTCGAACCAGATGAAGACACAATGGTCGATTGCGACCGTATAATAATCTTTTCACTTTTTCCGAGCTCGAATGTGGCAATTACAGAAGTACACGCTCACCCAACTTTCACTATCTTTGTCTTTGGGCTAACCCGACAATGACGAAGGTTTTGGCATTGCATGATATCAAATCCCTTGAACTCAATGGCAAGACGCCTCTCAACAAATGCAAAACCATCTTGACCGAATTTTGGTTGTCCACTTGAGTGACTGGATCGCGCGTTCTCATTCTCTCCATGGTAGGTACCATCGGACTCAACTTGGCGTGCGCCAACGTCATGATCATCGCGGTAAGTCGTCTTCGTCTCTCTTCTACATGCTACTAACACTGCAAACGAATAGGATACGTTGTGGTCTGCCCTCAACGATGACCAGTTGTGTGGCTGCATCTACCGCTACCCACAGCAAAAATCTGTACACTTCTATCATCTAGTCGCCCGTGGCACGCCCGATGTTTTCCTCAACAATATCGCTTTCGACAAAGGAATGCTTCATCAAGCTTTCGTCAGCATTGACGCTCATTCGCGTACGTTGATTTCTTTCCTCTCCTGTGCGCTGCCTAATTCACTCGTTCGAACAGTCCAATTATTTACCGGTCAAGCTGATGATGCGGACCCCACCAAATCCATCAACAGTGATGACGACAACAATGCCAATGACCGCGATGACAATGCTGACATGGACGTTGACCCGCTTGAGCCCCGGACCCGAAACAAGTGCGGCTCAAAGAAGGCCACTTGCGAAGCCAATCTTCCTGTCTCCCCACCTCATCCCCCCACCAAACGCACTGCCCTGACTTCACCCACATCCCCGCAGCCCACCACCTCTCGCCCAAAGCCAAAGAAACCGAGGCAGATGAAGCCCAGACTGAAACAGAAGGCTATCAAAGCTGATCAACCCACTCCCCTCGCGACGTCCGACGCCGGTCCCTCTAACTCGAACCAGGGGAATGCCATCCCCCCCAAGGACAAGACCACAAGTATTCCCACTCCCTTCCCCGCCCCTGTTTCCTCGAACCCCAATGCTCCAGGCGCTGGTTCAAGTACGACAACTGCCATCACATTGTTGACATCAGCCGCTCCCATTGCCAACTCCTCGGCTACGGCAACGACATCTGCTGCTCCTACTGCCATCAACAACCCTGCACAACTTGTCACATCCAAACCCAGTCTGCTGTGAGTCATCGTTATCGTTTTCTGCTTGTACTTATCTTACTTCGTAAGTGTTGAACCGGACGTGTTCATGGACCCTCCGCTCTCCAAATCAACAGACAAATGGAACCCTGAAACAGATCCGATATTACAGGCCATGCAGAATGACCCAACTTGGCAGTTGGACCCTGATCAGATTGCAGAGCTAGCTGCGATGGGTTTGAACGACCCACCTTATCCCGAGAACCAACCCAGTGTGGTCTCGTCGCCACTGTCAAGCCCTCCAATCTCGCCACTCCATCCCATCACCACCGGCATAAAGTCCTGCACCCAACCTCCTCCACCTGTCGCTGGTCCATCGTCTCGTCCTGAACCCCAACCTGAGTCAATTAGTGGTGTTGCCTTGATTCCTGCCGGCAAAGGAGAGTTCAAGGCCAGTACAAAACAGAAAAAGGGGAAGGCTAAGGCTAAGAACGTTTGATCGCGCCTTATTGTAGGGTACCATATCTCATGTGTGCATGTAGATATATCAGCCCATCCTGTTCATGTTTCATGTCTTTCACTCGCCGATATGAATACATTTCGAATATATGTATGTCAAATCCAATTGCTCTGACTAACTCTGGATGGGTCCACCCAGCTCCAGATATTGATATACTGGAGATGATACCAGAGGACGAATGGAAGTCCAGAGTTGGGACAACTGTAGTCGAAGGGGGTGACAGAGCTAATCGGAGGTGGTTGGCACAGACATGACACATGTGCAACTATCATGTGACTTGGGATTGCACATGTCCCACAACCATGCAGCCGGGTGAGTGTCTGCACCTACGACTTCAGCCTAAATTTTCTCAATGCTCATGAGCGTATGTCAAAGTCATGCACGCGATTTATCATCCATCTGTTTGTCATTTTGGCTAATAATCCACCATTGTGCGTGTCTATAATATGCTGTCAATGTCATCATCCTTCGTCGTCATTCATTTACCATCTAGACTAGATATACCATCAAGTCTGCGTCCATCTCGCACTCAAATAATTTGTCCTATCCTTGTCTGCACACACTGACATGGGCATCCTGGACGCCCACCCCCTACACCAATGCTGATGATCCCACACAAGTCTTGTTTGCCCAATCTGTCACGGGCATCCCAGATGCCCGCTCCCTACACTGCCAATCATGCTACCTAATCCTGTTCACCCAACCACTATGGGCGTCCTGGACACCCACTCCCTACATTGACTCCAAGATTTATGCTATCTTATACACCCAAATGCCACGGGCGTCCCGGACGCCCATTCCCCACACTGGACTCCAAGGTTTACGCTATCTTGTACACCCAAGCACCATGGGCGTCCTGGACACCTGTTCCCCACATTGACTCCAAGGTTTACGCTATCTTGTACACCTAAACACCACAGGCATCCCGGACACCCACTCTCTTTGCATCATCACCAAGAAACCCAAATAATCAATGAAACATCCTCTTATGTGCATGGTCATTCCTATATTTCATTTCCAAGTATTTAATTTAAACTTATAGCTATTATCACTCGTGTTGTATCCAGTCACATACATGTGCGGTCATCCTTAACCCTCAGTCCACTCTACATAAAATCCATCATAACCATAAAATGAAATGTCATGTACGTTATCATTACTGTTACCTTATTGTTGTCATTTATCCATATCGTTCTTTTCATATTCAATTCAGTTCAGATGACATATAATAGTCCCTCACTGACTGATAAATTCAAAATTCAATTCAAATCCACATAGTCGACCCTCCAAGGGTCCCTTAATTGTAAGCCAGTGCTCAATCAGCTCTATTCTCCTCCCAGTATACTTATATACTCCCTCTTTTTATTCTGCCTTCTTTTTTCCTCCCTCTGCTCCTCATCTCATCCCCACCAAGTCTTATTCCCACCAAATATCACTCTTAATGTCAATGTGTCAATATCCTGATGATCACGAGGAGAACCCCACACAGCTCACCCTTCGCCAATTCATAGAGGAGGCCTTGCAATCCTACAATGCCATTGAAGACGGTGACAATGTTGATATCTTGAGATTCCTCAAGTTTGTTCTTGCAGGTCATCGTGGTCTACAACTCGATGATCAGTGTAACATCACCCTCAATGTTACTCAGGCTCTTCCTGACATAACCCGTCTCAATGCTACTCGCGACTTCAACTCCCTCATAGGTACCACCAAAACTCTACCTTATACTGTTCCCCTCACTGTTTGGCCAACCCCCTCTTTTCGTGATACCCTTACTTCAAACAATCATGTCACTGCTCTTGCTTTGACCAACCAAGTACATTCTTACCCTCTAACCCCTTTGTTTTCTCACCTCTTCACTATTAGGATCTTCCAATTTATGTTCCCATGCACAAGATACCTAATCTTTCCCTTGGAAAAATCGCCAATCGATCCATCATTCGCGTATTCTTTCCTAGAATGTATCACC
>JBBPTI010000601.1:0-12253 GCA_038093995.1 Tylopilus aff. callainus
AGGAGGATACACCAAGTACTAATATATACCAAATACTCTATCTGTTGTCAAAAGCTCAAAAACTGTTCCAATGATGTTCTTGTTTTAAAATGAATGTATCTCTACAACCCCTGAGCAAAATCACATGATTTCTAGCTCAGCAAATAGCCAAGGGTTAGTACTTCACACGCACCCACCAATGTTAAGCAATATTTGAAATGACCTTGGGTGCTAGGCACTAGGAGGCATGATGAGACAAGAGTAGTGAAGCGAAGCGAAATGGAATGATGGATCAATCTCCTAGTAAAGTGGGTGCCTTGTGAGGGAAGACCCAAGAAGAATTGATTGGGGCTCTGATATACTACAGACAGTTTTATATACTACTACAGAGGGGATTCAAGCAGAGCCTAAAATAAGTAAGGGCAGGCAACAATACTAAATGAGGAAGTGTGAGACTGAAACTGGCCTGGTCTGTGCAAGCAGGGCAATGCTGAGGGGGAAATGCTACTGGAGTGGGAATTGGTGGTGTGATATGTCGCAATAGCAGGTTAAACACCATTGGAGTGAGAATGGATGGCATACTATGGCATGCTAGCAGGAGTATCTGTTAAGTTCGTGGTTCTCTGGCTCAAGTCCAAGCAGCAGAGATGGTCAGAGGGTCGGAGGTTGCACGAGAGTGTACAGAGGTGTACCGGTGGTACAGCAGATGTCGGAGCAGAGGTTGGAGGTGTGAGGCTTCGATGCAAGACTTATGTGTCGCGTCCTTGCTGAGCTCCTAGCCTCATTGGCGAGAGAGGGAGGAGGGAGGTTGAGCTGTCAGACTTGAGAGGAGAGAACTGATTTGATATTCGAACTGAGGGTCACAACAAAGTATCTATGAGTTTATATATGGAGAAACAAGATGAGTAAGACGGAGGTAGGAATAAACCAAAGTCCAGAGCAGTGCGCCGGTGGTGCAAGTGCCAGAGCTGTGCATAGCACAGGCTGAACTCTAAAGAGTAAGCGAAAGCTTATTAACAATGAAATGTAAAATGAGATGAGTAAAGGTCCGAGTAGACGAGGTAGTACAAATAAAGAAATAAGTCCGGAGATCAATGGACGTGAGATCGGAAGTGATGGAGATAGACTTAGCGGAATGCGGAATATGACAGTATCCCCCTCTTAGGCCTGAACCCCTGAAGGCCGTAAGTGTGGACAATATGGAGCTTGAAAAGTCGGGGTTCAAAAGTTTGTTGATTGCCTGATCCTGGGATATAAAATCTGTTGAGACAGACGTCTTGTCCCTTAGACCACTACAACTACCATGTCTGTGAATAAAATCACCAATATCTGCAACTGGCGCGATGAAGAGCTTGAGGAGAGTGACGGCGATGATGATGAACAATTGGTGGCGAAGATGGCGGAGTGCAAGCACTGTTGTCTGGCGAAGAAGGAGGAGGCATGGCGCAAGGCAGAGGAGGAGGCACAGGAGAAGGCCGCGGCAGAAGAGCGCCGGAGGATTGCGGAGAAGGAGGCGCATCACAAGGAGGAAGAGGAGGCGGCCAAGAAACGGGTGAGTACCTCCTTAAAATGCATTGATTGGAACTAATGGACGTAGGCCACGGAGGTACATGCAGAGCAGAGCACGGTGAAGGCAAAGGGTAAGCAGCGGGTGCTGCCCGACTGTCACTGGTGCGTGAAGAAGGGACTGGAGTGTGTGCTTCGAGAAGGCTCAAAGACGACCACTGCGTGTCAGGAATGCTATGACCAAAAGGCGTGGTGCACACGACCGGGGGACGAGAAGCCAGTAAAGCGGAGGAAGCGTCCGGCAGCAGATGACAGCGAGGTGGAGGAGGTTGTGGTGCTGCAGAAGAAGCAGCGGTTGGAGGATGTGGGGGAGGACATCTTGGTGACGGTTGGTTGGGAGATTATGAGGGCGATGAGGGAGATGCGGGACGAGTTCTACCAGGTTGGACGGTGTCTGGACCAGCAAAACCAGTATCTGGACCAGCTCATCCAGCTGAAGGCGGAGGAAGTGTACGGAGGGTGGGTGTCAGAGGAGATCATGGATGACGAGTCTGACTTGGAGGAAGAGTTAGAGGAGTTGGAGAGGGATGCATGGAGGGAGCTGGTGGTCCCGGAGGGGTTTGCAGAGGATGGCATGGGAGCGTCGGATGACGCAGAGGAGAGCATGGAGGAGTCAGAATATATGGAGGAGTAGATAGCCTTCTCACCAGCCCTCCTTGTATAATAGAATACCGCAATGTAACTTTGAGTTGGTTGTCTAGACCAAAGTCTGAGGGCCGGGCTTGTCCAGGTACCGGAGGTGGTAATCTGATACTAGTTCCGAAGCGTGACCGAGTTCTGTGGCCAACAACCAAGACGTTTCTTTGTCCGTACCTTCGTAACCTAACCACCGTACTAGGTACAGCAGTTTGCAGTTCCTTCGTCGGCAATCTATTTTTGAGTTGAGGATTTCAGCGATCTCGTACTCTGGTTCTCCATCTACCTCGACCGGAGGTGGCGGAGGTTGTGAGCGATTAGGGATATTGTTGGGAACACAAGGTTCCAGCTGGGAGACGTGGAAGACTGGATGTACGGACTTCATAGTCTCGGGTAAGCGGAGGGTGAAGGAATGGGTACCCGCCTGAGCAATGATTTCATACAGCCCTAAGTTCTTTTCTGATAACTTCTTAGATGGCCTGGTTGACCTGAAATACTTAGCCTTCACGAAGACCTGATCTCTGGGCTTGAAGTCCGGAGCCAGAGATCGCTTGGCGTCAGCAGGTCCTTGATATCGCTCTTGGACATAGGCCATTTCCTCACGTAGGAATTGGTGTAGCGAATCGAGGTCAACCAAGTACTCGCATGCACGAGTGGAAGTGAGGTCTCGTTCTGGATGTATGGAGATGCTCAGATGATAGCCCTTGTTAGCGAAGAAGGGCGACACACCGGTGGTAGCATTGGGAGCGTTGTTGTACGTGAACTCTGCTAAGGGCAGGAGTTCTGACCAGTTGTCCTGTTGGTAATTGCAATAAATGCGTAAGTACTGTTCCAGGGTCTGGTTCATGCGCTCCATCTGACCGTCGCCTTCTGGATGATATCCGGAGGTGAAATGCAGCCGGATGTCAAGGGCTTTTCCAAGGGACTGGAAGAAGTGCGAGATGAATTCAGAACCTTGATCGGATGTGATGTGGGAGGGAACGCCATGCTTGGAGAAGACGTGCATTAGGAACAACTTGGCCAGTTCCGGAGATGTAACCGTGTCTGTCATCAGAATGAAAATACATTGTTTTGAGAGGCAGTCGACAATGACTAGGATTGCGGTGAAACTGGAGGAAGACGGAAGTTGTTTGATGAAGTCCATTGATATGGAATTCCATGGACATTCAGAGATGGGGAGTTGTTTTAGTAGCCCGTATGGCTTGTGTCTGGGAACCTTTGCACAAGCACAGGCAGTACAGGAGGAGACGTACTCTTTTACAAATGTCCTGATGCCTAGCCAGGTGTACTCGCGGCGGATGAGTTCCAATGTCCGGTTTTGACCGTAATGTCCAGATAATGGATGATCATGTTTGTATCGGAGGATGTGGAGGTGGAGATCGTTGGCATCGGGTATGTAGATGCGACCATCAAGGTGTAAAAAGCCTTCAGCATCGACTGACCATCTTGTGTTGGTGGGTTCGGAACCAGACATGTGTATGGAAGCCATAGAGTTGGAGGGAAGGGCGGAGAGGATGTCGTTATGTAGCCTTTCTACATCGATGAGTATTCCGGCTTGGAGGACCAGTAATGTGAAGTAGGTGGCTCGTAGGGACGCAGCAAGCTGCTCTTTGGTGAATACTGGTTGGAAGTTGTGTGGGTTGATGCGAGCATAGTCCTTATCCCCCTCTTTGGGGTAGACGTCCCATCATCTAGTGAGGGCATTGGGCTTAGCACCAAGGCGACCAGGGCAGAACTGGATGACCATATTAAATCCAGAGAGGAACTCCAACCATCGGGCTTGACAGCAGGTCAGGAGCTTGGTTGTCGCAAAGTATTCCAAGTTTTTATGATTGGTGACAACGTTGACTGGAAATGTGGAGCCTTCTAGGTAATGTCGCCAGGTCTTGAAAGACTCATGTATGGCGAGTAATTCCTTATTATGGGTATCGTAATTGAGTTCCGGAGCAGACAACATCCGAGAGTAGAAAGTGACTGGCCAGATTTCCTCATCTGAGCATCGGATGGAAAGAATCCCGGCGATGGCATAGTCAAAGGCGTCAGTTTCTATAATCATTGGAGCATCTGGTACCCAATGAGTGAGGATAGGGGTGGAGGTGAAGGTGTCTTTTAATCTGTGGAAGGCAGATCGACAGTCATCGGAGAAGTTCCAAGGGGCACCCTTGCGGGTGAGGCGGGTTAGGGGGGTCATGATTGTGGAGTAATCACAGATGAAACGCTGGTAAAAGTTTGCAAAGCCCAAGAAGGACTGAATATCCTTTACTTTACGAGGTTCTGGCCAATCTTGGATTGCCTTAACCTTTTCCTCGGACATAGTCAGTCCGGCAGGGGAAAGGCAGTAACCTAGGTATTCGGTCGAGTCAGTGTGGAACTCACACTTCTCAGGCTTGGTGTAAAGTCCATGTTTACAGAGGCGACGGAGGACTTCACGGACATGTTCCTTGTGGGAGACCATGTCCGCAGAGTAGATTAGAATGTCATCCAAGTAGATGACGACACAGACATCAAGGAGATCTGCGAAGATAGTGTTCACAAACTGCTGGAAAGCAGCAAGGGTGTTCGTGAGACCGAAGGGCATAACTAGCCACTCGTATGAGCCATAGCGTGTCCGGAAGGACATCTTCCATTCATCGCCTTCGGCAATTCAGACCAGATGGTATGCATGCTGGAGGTCAATCTTTGTATATATCTTGGCTTTGCTCAGAGCATCTAGGAGGTTGGATATGCGCGGGAGAGGGTATCAGTCTTTCTTCGTGATCTTATTAAGTCCTCGGAAGTCGATGCAGAGGCGGAGTGAACCGTCCTTTTTGTGGATGAAGAGGACCAGGGCGGCATGAGCAGAGGAGGATGGCTGGATGAAGCCGGTCTTCAGGTGTTCGTCGAGGAATGTCTGAAGGGCCTCAAGCTCTGTGGGAGAAAGGGAGTAGAGTGTTCTTAAGGGGGGTGAGGTGCCCTCTTCCAAGTCAATCTTCAGGTCGTATTCATGATGGGGAGCTAGCACAGAAGCCTTGCTCTTATTGAACACATCAGCAAAGTCATGGTATTCCGGAGGTGTGCCAGAAAGATCGACCGGTTCTGTGGAGGTCACAGAGGAATGGAGGTTACTCTCCTTGGGGTGGATTTGGAGGCTAAATTCAACAGAACCTTCTAGGTGGCATGCCAGTGCAAAGGCAGGTGCACTGATGAACACGATAGGCGGAACTGTATGACTGGGGAAACACGGTGTATCGGATGAGGGCAGATCAGCCAGTGATAGAGTCAGAGGCTGTGGAGGTGAGCTCAGAGATGCTGGACTGGTTTGCTCGGATGAGCGGAACGATATACTGCTCGAAACCCAATCAATCAACGGATTGTAGTGGGTGAGCCAGTTGTGTCCTAGGACAATGGAACAAGATCCATCCAGCGGGGTGACATATAATGTCGTCAGAGTGATATCACCAGTTTTGAAGCGAATGGAGAGGTTGAGAGCTTGAGTTATGGTGGAGTTTGTAGTTCCGTCGAAGAGTTGGAGCTGGAGCGGGGGTACAGGGTAGGGTTGAAGTCCATGATTATTAACAAAAGTCATATCTATAAAACAATCAGAAGATCCAGAGTCTACTAGTGCCAGAAAAGAAGGGATGTCGTAGGTTACTAAAGAGACGGTGGGCATGAGTGATTTAGGATCAGAGAGAGTGGACGTGTTAAGATGGATCTCCTTTGGTGCACGGTTGGGTTCAATGCAACCTCCAGCCTGTGCAGAGCTACGGAGGTCGCAGTCTAATTTTTTGCCTCTGAGGAGACTTTTGGTTGAGTCCTTGGAGCTGCGGTCTGAACCGCATGGGCCTTGGAAGCCTTTGACGAGGATTTCAGGCAGTCTTTGGCCATGTGACCTTCATGGCCACAGAACATGCACAACTTGTTGTTGAAGCAGCATTTTCGTTCAGCAGGGGTGAGCTTACCATCCTTGCCTAGCTTCGACAAAATGTCGGGTTTCGGGGTGGAAGTGGTGGCAGCAGTCTTGCCCTTGGATTCAGTGTCCTTGGTGGATTTGCCACCGGAGGTGGGTGTGGATGTCGGGGGTGCGGATGTGGTGGGTGCAGAGGAACCGAATGACCAGGCAGATGAAGGGGGGTGATTTGACCCAGAGGCCTTGGTTGACCGAGTGATTTCTTCCTTACACTCCCAATACCTTTGGTCAATCTGCTGCACCAAAGCGCGCAAAGAACTAATTGTGCCAGGCTTGCCCTAATGTGCGATTTCATCCTTGATTTGATCCGGAAGTCTGTTATAGAAGCTCCAGTGAAGAGCACTGGGTCCCCATTCACAGACTTGGGTGGCTAGGCAGTTCCACTCTACTATATACTTCGTGATATGCTGGCTATCGCACATTTGTAGGTTCTCTAGCTGAGTTTCTGCTTCAGCAACAGGGTCGTGGGGGCCGAAGTTCATCTGTAACTCAAACAAGAATGACGGCCAATCGTCCATCCAGAATGGATGATTTTCGGGGGTGTCAACTCCAAGCAGGTCCGGCTCGAAGTAATCCAGTGCCATCCCCTTCAGGTAAGACTGCACGAAAGTAACCTTCTTGCAGTCCTTTCTGAAGGCCTTAGGGTTGGCCTGGAAGTTGATCTCACATTGAACAATGAAGGGGTGGAGCTTCTTCGGGTCTGACCTGTCGAAGGTGTCCAGTTCGCAGACCTTCATTTTGGCATCGGAGGAGTGTTTTCCACGATGGAGGGCGTGTCGGGTCATGTCGCGGATCACATTGGTGAGTTCAGAGAATGGTTTGTAGGCTAGTGGAACATTATTGGGGGCCTCGTCTTCATTGTCAAAAGTATCCTGTTCAACTTCATTGGATGAGTTGGAGGACGAGCCTGGGTCATCTCCGTCATCACTGCCGTCACCCCCGCCTCCTGCTCTGTGCCCTGGAACCGGATTGCGTGGGTGTTGGTTAAAGAGGTCTTCTTCGTCCTCCGGTAGTTCCTGGAAATGGAAGGGGAGTGGAGTAAGCAGGGTAAGCAGGCATTGGCGGTGAGTCAAGATAGATGGGGCAATAGTGTGTTCAGTGAGGCTGGTGAACTCGCCAGGGATAGTATGGGAGCTGCCAAAGGCAGTCTGGAGGAAGGAAGCATGAGAGGCATGAACAGTGCGGGTAGTCATGACGGGTGTTCTGGAACTTGACAAGTGGGAGTTCGAATATACTGTTAAGTTCGTGGTTCTCTGGCTCAAGTCCAAGCAGCAAAGATGGTCAGAGGGTCGGAGGTTGCACGAGAGCATACGGAGGTGTACTGGTGGTACAGCAGATGTCGGAGCAGAGGTCGGAGGTGTGAGGCTTCGACACAAGACTTATGTGTCGCATCCTTGCCAAGCTCCTACCCTCATTGGTGAGAGAGGGAGGAGGGAGGTTGAGCTGTCAGACTTGAGAGGAGAGAACTGATTCGATATTCGAACTGAGGATCACAACAAAGTATCTACGAGTTTATATATGGAGAAACAAGATGAGTAAGATGGAGGTAGGAATAAACCAAAGTCCGGAGCAGTGCACCGGTGGTGCAAGTGCTGGAGCTGTGCATAGCACAGGCTGAACTCTAAAGAGTAAGCGAAAGCTTATTAACAATGAAATGTAAAACGAGATGAGTAAAGGTCCGAGTAGACAAGGTAGTACAAATAAAGAAATAAGTCCGGAGATCAATGAACGTGAGATCGGAAGTGACGGAGGTAGACTTAGCGGAATGCGGGATATGACAATATCACTATTGAAGTGGGAGCAAGTGGCATGCTATGGCACCATGGTAACTATGGATTGTCTAAGGGCTGTGGGTGGCATGAGTATCCAGGTAATTGGGTCTTTACTCTACTGTGGTCCAGTGCTCAGAATGCTACAGATACTCTAAGCCAGTGCATGGGAGCAATGTCTTGGGCAGAGCCAAGTTGCAGTGTTGTGGCATGGGCAGGGGTGGTTAAAGAAGGTAATGTAGGAAAGAATGGAATGTAGCATAGCTGTGAGCATAACATGTCCCCCTCCTCAAGGCCCAGATTCCAGATGGGCAGAAGGAAATAGGGTGCAAATAGCAGAGTGAGAGACCAGGTGAGGGGTGGAAGGGTGGGCACAGTGGAAGGCAGCGAGTGCATCAGGGGAGTTAGTAAGGTGGGAGCAGGGTTCCCAAGTGCGTTCAGAGATATCATAGCCCTTCCAATGGACTAAATATTGAAGGCCACAGCTGGCCAGGCGGGAGTCAACAATGTACTCAACCTCATACTCAAGTATAGCAGGGTCAGCAGCCAGAGAAGAGGAATTAGGGGAAGGAGGGATCTGACCAGGGAGTGGGGCTATGAAGGGCTTCACCCGCAACACATTGAGGACTGGGTGGATGCGATAGGAGGTCAGCAGGTTGAGGTGGACAGCATTGGGGCCGATGAGACCAGTAATGGGGAAGGGGCCGATCCAGTGATCGATCAGCTTTGAGGACCCTGGGAGAGAGAGGTGCTTGGTGGAGAGCCAAACCTTATCCCCAATGGCATAGGAGGGGGCCAGAGAATGCTTACTGGCAGCTGCTCACTTCATTGTATCTTGTGAGGCCCAGAGTCGTTCTCAGGCTTCAGTGAGATGATCGGCATATTGGTTGGCAAGGTTGTTGGTGGTTGGGGAATGGATTACAGTTGGTTCAACACTGATGACCGGGGTGTAGGTACGGGTGAGCTGGAAGGGGGTTTTACCTGATGCGGAGGAGATACAAGAGTTAATGGTGAACTGGGCAAGCAGGAGCCAATTGCTCCAAGAGTCAGGGTGGTCTGTACAGTAAGTCCAGAGATACTGTCCCACTTCCTGATTCATTCTCTCAGTCTGTCCATCAGTCTGGGGATGGTAGGCTGTAGAGAGCCATTGGGAGATCTGCAGCTGTCGGCAGAGGTCAGTCATGAGTTATGATGCAAACTGTGGACCCCAATCCAAGACAATGGTCTTCAGGAGCCTGTGGTGCTTCCAGACATGGTGTAGGTATATGGTGGTGAGATCGAGGGATGTGCAGGTAGAGTCGCAGGGGATAAGCTTGACTGCCTTGGAGAAGTAATCAATGATAGTGAGGATGGTGGTGTATGAGTTTGAGAGGGGGAGTCTGGTGATGAAGTCAACCAAGATATCCTGCCAGGGGCCAGCAGGCACTGGTAGGGGCTGGAGTGGCCCTGTGGGCAGTTTGTTAGAGGGCTTGGTCTGGGCACACCTGGGGCATCTCTTCATGTAGTCAGCAGCATCTAGGGCAAGGGAGGCCCAGTTGTAGTGGTGGTGTAAGAGCTCAATAGTCTGGGTAACTCCAGGATGGCCTGCAATGAGTGCATCATGATGCAGGCGAAGTGCCTCTGGTCGACAGGCAGGGGGAACATACACCTTTCCCTCCTTCATCCAACACCCATCCTCAATATGGTATCCTTGGCTCTCTAGCCTCTTCTGCACCAGGTGGGGAAGCTTGATGGTCTCATGGGAGATCTGGTCGGTTAGCTGATCCCTGGAATGGTGAAGGACTGTTGCCTCCTTGGTTGCAGACCTATTCTCCTTGGGCTTCTCTGCCATATTCCTCTTTATCCAGTGGATCTGTATCTGTTTAGGGGGAATTACCACCACATTGTGGTTGTCTTCTGCATCTCCTACTGCCAAGTCTTTCCTTTGCGATAGTGCATCAGCCTTACCCATTGTAGACCCAGGCTTGTGACACCATTTGAAGTTGAAGTGGGAGAGGTACTGGGCCCAGCAGGCCTGTCTCCAGTTGAGGTTCTGCTGTGTCATAAACCAAGTGAGGTTCTGGTGGTCATTCCAAACCTCAAACTGCTGCTTGACCCCTTCCAAATAGTGTCGCCAGTCTTCCAATTCTTGGATTACACTCAGCATCTCTTTGTTGGTGATGGGGTAGTTTCTCTCTTCCGGTGTCATGGCATGGGATGCATAGGCTACTGGGTGCCACTTCTTGTCTTCTTTCACCAGGAGGACACCTCCAGTTGCGTAGGAGGAGGCATTGCACTCAAGTCAGTACTTCTTGTTATGGTTGGGGTAGGCTAATATGGGGGCAGTGGTAAAGGCCTCTTTGAGGTGGTCAAAGGCTCCTTGCTGTGCATTGGTCCAGCAGAAGGGTTCATCCTTGTGGATTAGGTCATGGAGGGGCTGGGCGATTTTGGTGAAATTCTGTATGAACCATTGATAGAAGTTGGCCATACCTAGAAAGGCCCTTACTCTGTGGACGTTGATGGGGACCAGCCATTCCTTTATGGCAGTAACCTTGCTTGGGTCCATGCTTACTCCATTCACTCCTACAATCATCCCTAGGAACTCCAACTCTTGTACCCCAAAGGTGCATTTTTCTAGTTTCATGAAGAGGTTGTTTTCCTCTAGCTGTCACAAGACTTCTAGCACTACTGCCTTGTGGGCTTTCTGGTCATCGGAGGGGGTGAATATGAGGAGGTCATTGATGTATACCATTACATTGTTGGCCATATCAGTGAAGATCTCATTCATTATGGTTTGGAATATTGCCAGGGAGTTGCATAGGCCAAAGAACATGACTAGGGGCTTGAAGGCCCTGCAGTGACAGGTAAAGGCAGCCTTCCATTCATTGCCCTCTTTGATGTGGACATTGTTGTACCCTCAGTGGAGATCTATTTTGGTGAAGAGCTGGGCGCTCCAGAGCTTGTCTACGAGCTGAATGATGAGGGGGAGAGGGTAGTTGTTGTGCACCATGTGTTTGTTGAGGTACTGATAGTCTTGCACCATGCACTTTCAACCATCCTTCTTTGGCATGAAGAAGACTGGTGAGGTTTGTTTGGACTTTGAAGAATGAATATAGCTCTTTGCCAGCTGTTCATTGACGAAGTCATCGACTTCCTTTTGCTCCTGTGGACTAAGGGGGATATTGTGGCCCTTCCGAGGCACAAAGGTGTCCTTCAGTTCAATGGCATGATCCCATGGCTTCTGAATTGGCATCCATTCAGACTCTTTCTGCTCAAAGGTCTTGAGGTAGTGGTGGTATACCAAAGGTACTAACTCTCAGAAAGTTTTTCCTTCTTGCTTTTGTCTGGTGTTCCACTGCTCCTTGGCAACCTGGACCTCCTGCTCCTCTGCTCTGCAGATTACTCTGGAGACCCCAGAGTAGTTGCATAGTTCCAGGCATTCCGGCAGGGTGACCAAGCCAGTCTTCCAATTGATGCAAGGGTTGTGCTTCTTTAGCCAGGTATATCCTAGGATGAGATCCTTACTTCCCAGATCTGTCACTTCAACATGGGTCTTCTCAATATGACCCTGATACTCTAACAGGATAGTGGCCACATGGGTTACTGACCCTGCTCTGTTTGGGGTTCCATTGGCATTGTACATGTATATGGGCTGCAGGAGTTCTTTAGTGGGAATGTGGTGTTGTTGCACATAATCTCAGTGAATGAATGAGGACTGGGCACCGCTATTGAGTAAGGCGGACATGGGTATGAAATCACCAGTTCAAGTCTTGACCTGTACATTCATGAGGATCTCCTTTCTCTTTTGCTGCCCTAAGATGCATATCTGGGGGGGAATAGTAGGGGTTTCTTTGCATGCGTGAGGGGGCATATACTTGTTAGAGGAATTAAGCATGGCATTTGATTCATGGTTGCTGCTGAGCCATGGAGCAGACTCCTCTAGACCAGGCAATCTAAGGGGAATACATTATTCTCAGTTCTTAGAGAAGATAACATGGGTAATAGGGGCATGCTTTTGAACATTACTGGCCTGTCGAACACCTGACATGTTCTTCAGGCCCTGCCTTTTCCCTTCAACTGGGATTCTTTGATTTGAAAACCCAACTCTTCCTCAGGATTGTTTCTTTTTCAGATTTCTACCACTATCTTGGCTATCTTTACCAGGGGCTTGCCAGTGGCAAATTCTTCATCTTCTGCTAGTGGGATCCTCCACAGTGTTTTCCTTTTTGAACAGTAAGTGCTGTGCCCACCATGAACAAACTTACAGGCTGGGCATTGGTTGACCTTCAGCTTCTGGCATTCTTGTATTCTGTGGCTGGTTTGCTTGCAGTTGAAACATCTTGGGAGGGTGTTGCTGCTTGGAAGGGCATATACATCT
>JBBPTI010000602.1:0-12237 GCA_038093995.1 Tylopilus aff. callainus
TGTGAGGGAAGACCCAAGAAGAATCAATTGGAGTTCTGACAATTACATGGGGGGTTTATATACTACTAGCTACCTAGATTGGAACTCCATCTGAATAGCATAAGGGCAGGCCAGGTTACCAAGTATGGAAATACAAGATGAAAACTGGCCTGGTCCATGCAAGTGGGGCTGTACTGAGAGATATTGGCTATTGGTGTGGGATGAGGTGACAAGTGATGGTGCAATAGTAAGAGTTCTGTGATTGAAGGAAAAAGGAAATAAAGGAATTGTATGATATGAGGGAGTATTTGTTATACTCACAGCTACGCTATGTTCCTTTCTTTCCTACATTCCCTATTTTAGGCAACAGTACTCACACCACTTCGCCGCAACTCAGCTCCACCCAGGATCTACTCACATGCTGGCTATCAGGTATCTGCAGCATTCCGGGCACTGGACCATGGTAGAGTAAAGACCTGATTACCTGGATACTCACACCACCATAGTGATTAGCCATCCACAGCCAGGATGGTGCCATATTACACCATCCACAGCATCTGGGTGGGCAGCCAATAGCGCAAGTCGCACTATCGTACGATTCTGCCTTTACCTTTTCCCACCAATGGCACAACTCACGCACTCATGCCATAGCATGCCTTCTGCTCTCATGCCTATAGCAGAATGGCTGCAATGTCACCATCGGTCACCATTCTTTCTCACTCCAGTAGCATTTAGCCTGCAGCATTGCCCTGCTTGCACAGACCAGGCTAGTTTTTACCTCACACTTCCTTATTTAGTATCTCAGCCTGCCCTTACTTACTTTAGGCTCCACTTGAACCTGCTTTGTAGTAGTATATAAGACCACCTGTATTATATCAGAGCCCCAATCAATTCTCCTTGGATTTCTTCCCTCCACAATGGGGCAGCACCCAAGGGTTGGTTCACTTTCCTTTCCATCCTAGTTCCCTTTGGCAAGGACCTAGGTTAGGCATCCAGTAGAGGCAAAGCATCACCAGCAGAAGCACTGGCCACCGTTGCCATCTTGCTCAAGGAGTAGAGCACCAGTTAGGCCACTCCAAGCTTATGTAGGGGCTAAGGGCTAGAGTTGTGATAGCCAGGATCATCATTAGGGGTTATCAGGTATACATTCCACCACTTGTTGCTCTTCAGCATCCACTATCATTTATACCACACTTGTTACACACCACAGTCACTCATAGCTACATTCTTTCATTTGTATCATAGTGTACAAAATACCACTTGGGTCTTCCCTCACAAGGCACCCGCATACTAGGAGATTGACTCACCATTCCATTTCACTTCACTTTGCTACTCTCTACTCCATGCCTCCTAGTGCCTAGCACCCGAGGTCGTTTCAGTATTGCCATTGGTGTGGGATCAGAGTGCATAAGCATGGCAAGTGATGGTGCCATCCACAGTTGCTATGGTATCAGCTACTTAGGTAAAAGGGGCTTTGTGCTACCTTGGTCAGGTGCCCTAATGCTATAAGTGTATGCTGAGGTGGCATGAGAGCAAGGGCAGATATTACTGAGTTGTGGCTTTGTGGTGCGGGTACCTATGCCTAAAGAGGGGAGTGTAGCAAAGAGCAAGTGTAGAGTGTAGTGATGAGGGAATGAAGACGTCCCCCTTCTTAAGATCCAGATTCCAGATGGATCTGAGGGGCACTGGGGAAGAGAGAGTGAAGGTCAAGGGAGGAGACCGAGTGAGGGGTGGCAGGGTGGGCATGATGGAAGGTGGCGATGGTGTCAGGCACATGGATGAGATTGGAGTGGGGTTTCCAGGTGTGTTCAGAGGTGTTGTAGCCCTTCTAGTGAATGAGATATTGCAGACCATGCCTGTGAGAACAGGAATCCATGATGTAGTTGACCTTATATTTACCATCAGTGTCAGATGGTAAAATAACTGGGGTGGAGGATGTGGGAATGTGCTGTCCCAGAAGAGGTACAAGATAAGGCTTGATGTGTGAGATGTTGACTACAGGATGGATGCAGAAGGAGGAGGGTAGTTGAAGATGGACTACATTGGGGCCCATGTGCTTGAGGACAGAGAAGGGGCCAAGCCATTGGTCTAGGAGTTTAGCAGGGTGCGGAGTGTGGAGGTGTTCGGAGGAGAGCCAGACTTTATCTCCCAGCTGGTACATAGGGGCAGAGGATTGACTGTGATCGCCAGTGTGTTTCATGCGCTCTTGCAATTGATGGAGGTGGGCGCAAGCATTATCGAGGTGTGAGGTGTACTGGTTGGCAAGGTTGTCGGCTGTTGGGGATGGGGTGACTGTTGGTTTGATGCTGATAATGGGGGAGTAGGTCTGGGTGAGTTGGAACAGACTTTTACCAGTGGCAGAGAAGACATGGTTGTTGATAGCAAACTGGGCAAGTGGTAACCACTTGGACCACATTTTGGAATGGTCAGCATAGTAGAGGTGTAAGTACTGACCAACTTCCTGGTTCATCTGTTCTGTTTGCCCATCAGTCTGTGGGTGGTATGCTGTTGAGAGCTTCTGCTCAATCCAGAGCTGTCAATAGAGATTGGTCATTAGTTTGGAGGCGAACTGTGGGCCTTGGTCAGATATGATGCTATGGGGGAGTCCATGATGCTTCCATACATGATGCAGGTAAATACTGGCAAGGTCCACTGAGGTGCAGGTGGTGTTGCAGGGGATAAGCTCAATGGCCTTGGAGAATCGATCAATAACTGTTAGAATGGCAGTGTACAAATTGGACTCTGGCAGTCCAGTGATGAAGTTGACAGAGATTTCTTCCCAAGGACCAGCCAGGATTGGAAGCAGCTGTAGCTTCCCTGCTGGGGGTTGGTTGCTGGGCTTTACCTGTGCACAATGGATGCAATGCTTTATGTATTCCTGAATATCCTTGGCCATGCTTGGCCAGTTATACCCATGCTGAATTCCTTCCAGTGTTCACTCTACTCTGGGGTGTCCAGCTAGTGGGGCATCATGATGCAGATGCAATATTTGAGGCCAACAGGCCAGGGGCACGAATATTCATCCATCCTTCAAGTGACAACCATCAGAGATAGTATATCCTGATGCCTCTAGTTGAGCTTGAATGGGTGCTGGGAGCTTGATGGTTTCATGGGAAATGGCATCAGTAAGGGCATCACTGTTGGGGTGTAGGAGGACTGGTGTTGAAGTCTTCCTTGTCTCTTGTACTCCTATGGTCTCTGGGGGAACTACCAGTACCTGCTGGTTATTGTCTTCATCTCCTACTGCTAAATCTTCTCTCCAGCTAAGGGTGTCTGCCTTGCCCATGGTAAAGCCAGGCTTGTGGAACCACTTGAAGTTGAACTGGGATAGGTACTGGGCCCATCAGGCCTGTTGTCGGTTGAGGTTCTGTCAGGTCATGAACCAGGTCAGATTTTGGTGATCATTCCAAATCTGAAACTCATGGGTGGTTCCTTCCAAGTAGTGCCACCAGGTCTCCAGCACTCTTATCATGCTCAACATCTCTTTGTTGGCAATGGGGTAGTTTCACTCCTCAGGTATCATGGCATGTGAGGAGTATGTGACTGGGTGCCATTTTTTATCCTTTTCTACCAGGAGCACTACACCAGTGGTGAATGATGAGGTGTCACTTTCAAGCTGATAATGCTTGTTGTTATCGGGATATGTGAGTACTGGGGCTATGGTGAATGCTTCCTTGAGCCCTGCGAATGCTGCCTTGTGGGCATTAGTCCAGCAGAATGGTTCATCCTTCCTGGTGAGGTCATGTAGTGGGCGAGCTACTTTGGCAAAGTCTTGGATGAAGCACCAGTAGAAGTTGGCCATGCTGAGGAAGGAGCAGACCCCTTGGACATCTCTTGGTCTTGGCTAGTCCATGATTGCTTGTACCTTTGTGCTGTTCATGCTTACTCCATTTGTTTTGATGATCATTCCAAGGAACTCTACTTCTGTTACTGAGAATATGCATTTGGAGGGTTTGATGAAGAGATCGTTTTCTTCAAGCCACCAGAGTACTTCCATTATGACTGTCTGATGTTCTTTGATATCATTGGTAGGGGTGAAGATCATCAGGTCATCAATGTAGACTAGGATGTTGGCAGACATATCTGCAAAGATCTCATTCATCATGGTTTGGAAGGTGGCTGGGGAGTTGCAGAGCCCGAAGAACATAATGAGGGGCTTGAAAGATCTGCAGTGACAATTAAAGGCGGCCTTCCATTTGTCTCCTTCCTTGATGTGTACATTGTTGTAGCCCCATCAAAGATCCATCTTTGTGAAGAGGTGGGCACTCTTGAGCTGGTTGATGAGCTGGGAAATGAGTGGGAGCAGGTAGTTGTTGCGTACAGTGTGTTCATTGAGATAGCGGTAATCCTAAACCATTTGCTTCTTTCTATCCTTCTTTGGAACAAAGAATACTGGAATGGTTTGTTTGGACTTGGAGGGGTGGATGTAGCCCTTGCATAGCTGATCATCAACAAACTCATCCACTTTCTGTTGCTCTTGGGGGCTCAGGGGAATATTGCGACCTTTTTGTGGTTTGAAGAAGTTCTTGAGTTTGATGGCATGGTCCCAGGATTTGCATATGGGCATGTGTTTGGACTCCTTCTGCTCAAACACCCAAAGGAATGGGTGATACTCTGGTGATACTAGATCTTGGGCTTGGGGTTCCTCTGCTACACTCCCAATCTCCCTTTCTTCGGCCTGGGTGCTGCACACACCCTTTGCTTCTTCAGCTGTCTCTTTCTTTTGTTCCTTGGCCTTCCAGACTACCTGGGATATGCTGCTGTAGTTGCATAGCTCCAGGCATTCCAGGAGCTGCACTGTTCCTTTCTTCCAGTCGATCTAGAGATTGTGTTCTTTTAACCAAGGGTATCCTAGGATTAGATCTTTGCTTTCTAGATTGGTTATCTCGACTTGGGCTTTTTCCACATGGCCCTGGTACTCAAGTAGTACTTTGGCCACATGGGATACTGGGCTGGCTCTGTTGGGGGTTCCATCCACATTGTAGACTAGTATGGGGGTGTCAAGGAGTTCAAGAGGAATGCTGTGTTTCTGGGTAAAGTCCTCATGCATGAAGGTGGACTGTGCCCCGCTGTTGAGCAGAGCGGAGGCAGTCACAAAATCACCAGTCTTGGTCTTGACTTATATGGTCAGGGTGATCTCTCATCAGTTGATACCAAGTATGCAGATAACAGGGGGTGTGATGGTCGGGCTTTGCATGTGAGGGGAGGTTGTCGAAATGGTAGAAGGAGTGGGGTATAAAGAGGAATTAAGCATGGCTTTTGGTTCATGGTCACCACAGAGCCACAGAGTGGACTCCTCTTGACTGGGCATGAAAATGAGTACTATACAGTTGTCAGAGGTGATATGGAAATGATAGGAGTGTGTGATGAATCTTTCTCTAGCTGTCAGGGCACCTGATGCACCCTTCAGGCTCTGCCTTTTTCCTTGTTGTCATATTTGATGACTTGAAAACCTGACTCTTCTTTGGGGTTCTGCTGCTTCTTCACCACCATGGCCAACTCTTCCATCCTAAGCAGGGTGTTGTGGTCACATTCTTCTTCTTCAGCCAGTGGGACCAGGTGGATTGTTCTTCTCATTTTGCATTGGGCACTGTGCCCCCTGTGCATGAACTTGCAGGCAGGGCATTGATTGATCCTCAGCTGGTGGCATTCCTTGATTCGATGGCCAGTGCATTTGCAATTGAAGCACTTGGCCTGGCTATTGCTACTACTCAGTGCATAGACTGTTTCATTGGCATTTTCTTTGGCTAACCCCTGCATGCTTATCCTGGGGGCAATTTTCCTTTCTCCACTGTGTATAAACAACAACACCTCCATGGCAGTGCCAGTCTTTCAGATATTGTGCAGGTAGGTGGCAGGGATATCAGAGCATTTTCCTTCTTTGAACAACTGGGTGATGATGGCCCTCAAGGTATTTTGCTTAAGGAGCTGGATAGCATGTGTATTATCAATATCAGCCTGCTGGTAGAGGGCTTCCCAGTGGACTATGAAGTCATCAGTCCACATGTTTCCTTGCCTGAATTCTTCCAGCTGTTGACAAGCCCAGTCCTTCTGGTTGGCAGCCCAAAACAGTCCTTCTACTTTACCTTTAAGATCGGCCCATGTGTATGTGGGGCCCTTTGTGAGTCTTGTTTGAGCAAAGGGGCCAGCCTTGGGTCCTCTAAGGTGCAAAAGCACTGCAACCACTGCCTCATAACTTCCAGCTGGGACAACATGGGCATTTACTCTTAACCATGCTTGCATCTTGGCCCATCATTCCTCAAACTTGGCAATGTTACCATCATATTCACCAGGGTCTGCAAACAATTCAACCTTCTTTGCTGTTCCAGGGGGACCAGCGGCTGCAATCTGGCCTTGGAGTGTCACGACTATTTGCTATTTGGTGGTTACAACTTGTTCCAGCCTCATGATCTCATTGTTTGAGTCTTGCAACAACCTGGCAAGCTGTGCAGTTTGTTGGGTTATGGTAGTAAATTCATTCACCACTGCATTCAACTTGTCATGTGTCCTGACAGTAGGGTCAGCCAAGAGGGTGAGGAGTGCCTGTAACATACTGAAATCTGGTTTCCTTCTTTATGGTTTTCTTTGTGGCTTTCTTGTACCAGCTTCTTCAGCTTCTTCAGCTCTTGAATGGAAGCAGTGCTAGAGGTCTCAAGCAGATGACAGTCTTCTGATCTCACCAATCTTCAGATCTTGGCCTATTCATGATCCATATCTTTCTTGGATCCAAGCACTTCTTTGGTTTGCTTAGTAATCCCCCTATAGCTAAACTGTGAGCAGTTGTGATTTTAAAAAGGAATAACTACCAATCATTGGCTGGCTGTGTGTCTGGCCAGCCATTACTGTTGGTATTGTATCTAAAAGTCTCTCTGCATAGAGCAGTAGTGGAGGTAGCACCTATGGAGTACTCACTGTAAGGTGTGCATAGGAAGAGAATAAGGGTATTACAGTTCATCTGAACTATGCGAACAACAAAGTAGGTAAGTAAGACAAACAATAAGAAACTGATAAAACAAGAAATGAACAGGGAGTAGTAAAAGAAAATGGGAAACATCCATAGATATGAAAAGAAGGATAAGAAGTGAGTAGCAAGTGAGAAGTAAAAGATTTTAAGAAATCTGGCAGGTTGCCTCAAGCTGTTTTGGGGGTGCAGGTAACTGGGGGTTCATTCACTGCGAATGATATTTGAACTGGTGGGTCTGTTTGGCCAAGATCAGCATTGTGGGTAATGAAGAGGAAAGGGTCTATTGCAGGTGCAATAGTCTGGCGAGTAGGAAAGAGGGCGAGTGATTTGTGCCTCGATAAAGGTGGCATAGGCAGCACACTGGCATTGGTGTTCCTCTGCCTTGGCTATGAGGCATTGGAGAGTGGTAGGTGAGAGGAGAGGAGGTGTAGGTAGTATGAAGTCATTGGGGTCAATGTCAGCGAATTCTGATAGGGGATACTGCAAAGCAGGCATAGCTGACAATGCCTGGGTGGTCCTTCTACTCCACTCAGTGATTCTCTCATCGAACTCTTCCTGAAACTCCTGCTGTTCTCTTTTTACTCCAGTAGTGAGGTTGGCTTCAAGGTGTGAAGCAACAGAGGCAAGGAGGGCAAGATTGATTGGGTGCTGTGGGTGAGGGGTGACTACTAGATGCTGTCCAACTTCCTGCTCAGCCAAGAGGGAAGTGGGGGCCAACTGGGCGTGATGAGCATTCACTAGTGTCCTTTTATGTTAGAAAGGCTGAATGTAGGTACAGTACAGCTCACTGCTGTGAGAGTCCTGAGGGTTGAGAGAGAGGTAGGGTGCTTTGGGGAAGTCAAAGAGCGATGATAGCAAAGCAGCAATTGATTCTTAATGAAACAACCTCGGGCACTAAGTACCTTAGGCTGTGTAGTGGAGGGTGTATGAAAGTGTACAAAGGTAATAGGGATGAGTTGAGCTTCTTATAACTGGGTGCCTTGTGAGGGAAGACCCAAGAAGAATCAATTGGAGTTCTGACAATTACATGGGGGGTTTATATACTACTAGCTACCTAGATTGGAACTCCATCTGAATAGCATAAGGGCAGGCCAGGTTACCAAGTATGAAAATGCAAGATGAAAACTGGCCTGGTCCATGCAAGTGGGGCTGTACTGAGAGATATTGGCTATTGGTGTGGGATGAGGTGACAAGTGATGGTGCAATAGCAGGAGTTCTGTGATTGGAGGAAAAAGAAAATAAGGGAATCATACAATATGAGGGAGTATTGCCATTGGTGTGGGATCGGAGTGCATGAGCATGGCAAGCAATGGTGCCATCCACAGTCGCTATGGTATCAGCTGCTTAGGTAAAAGGGGCTTTGCACTACCTTGGTCAGGTGCCCTAATGCTGTAAGTGTATGCTGAGGTGGTGTGAGAGCAAGGGCAGATATTACCAAGTCATGGCTCTGTGGCACAGGTACCTATGCCTAAAGAGGGGAGTGTAGCAAAGAGCAAGTGTAGAGTGTAGTGATGAGGGAACGAAGCATAACAACTACTCTGTTCTGACAAAGGATACACTTTGATTATATCTGATCATTATCTCTTTCTTCTTGCACCTTCCTGTATGTTTCTTCACATTCTTTTACCTAGTCATCAATAAGGACTAGTCAGTACTTAAGGATAGCCCTTGTGATCCTGTACCCCAAGCTAGTCTTCCTTGATCATACCTCCTTTTGCCCCAGACTTTAGGATCTGCCAGAGTTTGTCTTTTTGATTCACTAGCTTCACAGACCAAGTCCTCAACAAACTGAGGCAGGATAAGTCCCATATTTGTTTGGGCAACTGATTGTTGTCCTCACCAGGCTATTCAAGGCTAGGGTCAACCTTCTACCCAGGGTTGATCTTAACATAAGCTTGAAAGAATGACCAGCATGAAGCTTCTTCTCTTTAGATCTGATCTCCTGGAGTATTGTGGCCACAGTAGACTTGCCTAGGCCAATTTGGAAAGCAATTTGCTGGTAACTGTAGTTCCCATGCCTAGACCTCAGACTTTGACCACAAGTATCCAGGAGATATCCCTCCTTACAATGATACTTGGCAGTATCCTGAATGCCATGACCACATGACCATGCAGCAGTTGACCTTGCAGCAATGCCTAAGATCCCAGCATATGATGATTACACAGCTGATGCCTCACATACCACCACAGCTCTTAGTAACTTATCCAGCACAGCATATCATACCACTCTTGCATCATTGCTTATTATGATTGTGCCATCAACCATATAGCCAATAGCAATAAGTCCTCACCTAACTCATTATGACTCACTTGGGCCCACAGCCAATAGCCATTTGCTCTCACTTGCCCTTTGCCCACAAGCAATGCTAGATTATGCTCCATAGTTGCTTGCACTGCTGTACTTACAAGAAACCCAAGGATCAGATATCATACAGAGACTCTGCCACTCTTATGCCTGCCCTTACAATACCACATATAGTAGTAGTGTACAAATACAGACAAATGTCCTGTATAGTATATAAGCCCCCACTGCTCACCTTCAAGCCCCAGTCTATCATTAGTGGGCTATAGCCTTAGTATCAGTGCCAGCCCCAAATACAGCCATATAGGTCTTGAAGACTAAGCATGGGATACTGCCAATATATCCCCTTAGTCATTCCCTCTCATTATTGTTCACTCAGTAAGATCCTTGGCCATAAAAAGACTCCCCCTGATCATCATTTAACAACTTTCATCACCATAGCTAGTCCTAGGCTTGACAACCCCTGGCCTGAGTTGTTTCACTTTCCTCTGCTAATATTTGCCATGCTATTTGTCTTATTTCTTTTGAAAGGGCAGATACTGCTGTTCAGGTGATCAAGACTCTCACCAATATTGTCAATCAATCCCTCTCTGCCACCATAGTATTCAGGCACTTGAAGAAGACTGGTATAAAGGCTGTGGTCTGAAATGACCCCAAGTGCAAAGCACCTAGTGTCTAGCAGAGGAGTGGTAGTAGAAGATAGTACAAGGGCAAGCTGGGGTGCCTTGTGAGGGAAAACCTAGAAAAACTCAAATAGGAAGCTTTGGGTGCTGGATTGGGGGTTTATATAGCACATGGGATTGTATTCTAACTCTGCTTGAACCTGGCTTAGGGCCAGTCCTACTACTATGAAAGGAAATGTCCAGAAAAGGGGAGCTTGGTCTATGTGAGGGAGGTGGTGTGAGGGAGTTTTGCCATTGGCATGAAAAAAAAGTATGCTCATATGGTGTGATATGGTGTGCTTCATTGTTGTGTCAGCTGCTTAGGTAAGAGGGTCTTCATGCTACCTTGGTCAGGTGCCCTGATGCTATAAGTGAAATGACTCCAAGTGCAGGGCACCTAGTGTCTAGTGGAGTGGTGGTAAGAAATAGAATGAGAACAAGCCAGGATGCTTTGTGAGGGAAAACTCAAATGGAAAGCCTTAGATGCTGGATTGTGGATTTATATACTACAGGGGTGGCTATTCTAACTCTACCTGAACCTAGCTTAGGGCCAGTTTAACTACTAAGAAAGAAAGTGCTGCACAGGAGAAAGCTTGGTCTATGCAAGTAGGGTGATGCTGCAGGTGATATGTCATTGGAGGAAAAGGAAAAATAAGAAATCATACAATACAAAGGGTTTATGCAATTAGCATGAGAGGAGTGTGTGTCATGATGATGTGCAATGGTGCAATTTACAATTACTGTGGCATTAGCAGCTTAGGTAAGAGGGTCTTTGCACTATCTTGGTCAGGTGTCCTGATGCTGTAGGCTGTGGTGTGGGGAAAGTGTGCAGGTAAAGCTGAGTTGTGACTTGGTGACATAAGGTAGAGCCACCAAAAAAGAAAAGGTAGGGGAAATATGTAGAGACTGAGGGTAAATCAAGTGCAAAGCATAACAATAAGCTGTGGCATGAGAGATGGGACCAGCTGGGACCAAGGCATGACTTGGTGGCATGAAGAACAAGAGCTGGGTAAGGGAATGTAGAAGGCAAGTATAGGAACCAGAAAGCAATCGTAGTGTGAAGCATAATATGGTCAAGTTTAAATGACCTCTTCTTTTAGCTAAACATTGCAAAGCTTGCTTAGATTTTGCCTATGCTTACAAGGATTGGACTGTGGAGGATTGAAAGAAGGTAATATGATCTAATAAAACCAAAATCAATTGCCTAGGATCAAATGGATGTAAATGGGCTTGAAAAAAGGCAGGCAAGGGGCTTAGTAATAGGCTGATGGAAGGAATAATGAAGTTTGGAGGAGGTTCTATGATGATGTGGAAATGTTAAACATACCAAGTTATATGTGTCAGCCTAGGGCACACTATAGCCAAACAAGGAGTAAGTAATATGTAATACTATGTCATCTCAAGGAGAATCTCACTGGAAACTGTGCTACTGCCATTGTGGCATGGGCTAAGGGTGGTGAGAGGAAACTATGCCATTATAGTCCTCCTGGCCTACAAGATCCTTCTATAGCTGGACTATACTATAGCCCATCAATGATTAACTGGGGTTTTGTGGTAAGAAAGAGCTGGCATATACAGTGGCTCAAAGAACTGTCCCAATGTTTGCACATTTTCCACTAAATACAATAGTATGCAATAACAAATAAACCATACCTAATCATGTCAGTATATGAAATACACTGAGCAACAAAAACATTGCAATATTTGCAATATTTTTGATGTTTAATGAATATCAAACTACTCATTAGTGCTAGACCCTTAAACCTATATATTGTTAGATAGCCCTAATCAAGGGCATTCTGAAAATATATACATTGCTTATATAATTTCTTCTGGTTAAGGCAATATCTACCAATTAAGCAAGGATACTCATTGTAATGTTTTTGTTGCTAATTCAATAATATTTTAAATTGCTATGTTCTGATGAGATATTATGTAATCTGTGGGTCATGTGATGTATAATAAGTCTGAAACAATACAAACAAACTGCAACACCACTCTTCTTCCATTATTACCACCATAAATCCCTCTTTTTTGATTAAACCAATCAAATTATTAACTTTTTGGAATTGGGTCAATTTACTTGCAAAATATCCCTTGCTACTGGTGTAAACCACTCTACCATCAGTAGAATTCACTCCAGACTTTGTTCAGACTTGGTCAAGCCCTCTCCTGGTTGTCCTTCCATCATTACTCCAACTGATATACAGTGGCTCAAATAAGTGTGCCAATGTTTGCATACTTTCCACTAAATACATTATATCTCAATGAGCCCTAATCCTAACCCTATAATGTAAGTGTATGAAATGGAGTACTTACTCATGGCCTTC
>JBBPTI010000603.1:0-12233 GCA_038093995.1 Tylopilus aff. callainus
TCAAACCGTTCCTGTGCCCTACTGACTGTCGTCTCCGGCCCGACCAACGTGCGTTTGAAACGGGCAAGTATGAACGCGCGAACGAGCTGAAGCAGAGGCAAGAGGAAAAGCAGCGTGCGACGCGTCGTGCGAGGGAGGATGGAAGGCTACCGCCGCATCGACCGAGATGGTTTACAGCCGAGACGGATGGTGATACGGGGGAGCGTGTGTGGACGCCATCCCGTGTAGGTGGTATGCTAGAGTACTGGATGGAACGAGAGAAGGTGTGGAAGGAGGGGGGCGCGGGGGCTTGGAAGGATGTAGAACCGATTTTCATTGAAGAGATACCTTAGATTTTTGTTTGCATGCGTTTTATTCTGGGAATTTAGACTGGGTTGGATGACTCTTGAATAATATGTCACTTTTGCATGGATACAGTGGAGTCAACATCAGAATGGGATGGGATCCCTTGAGAGATGTTTTCCATGTCTTGTTCACCCTCATGGAGAGCCCCCCTTTGTGCTATGTCTCAAATACATTCAACATCAAGCACATGAATGCTGCTGGATAGTGCACCCAAAAAGTTACTGCAAAAACATACAGTGACTCCAAAAACCATTACAATGTTTGATACTTTTGTAGTGTACCTAAAATAACACTTGAGGGTGTGGGAATCTCGCTTAGCAGTAGTGAGAGCGTGGGAAGAGCGGATGATTGGCTACAGGAATGGTCCCTGGATCATGTGATTTGGACCACAGGGTGTGAAGATATCACCATTTTAAAACAGTCATATCATTGTAACAGTTTTTGGACTTTTGATATGAAAGATAAGATCTAGCTTAAATCATAGGATAGTTGCTGTTGTTTGCCACTACAAATAAACATATATATACAAATATTGTGTCTGAGTTTGAAATAGTTCCCACACTTTTTTATTCTTCACCATTATCATCATGAGATCCCTTTCTCTTGCTCAAAAGAACACTATTCTTTCTCAGCTTGATACTGGTCACTCAGTTCACTCTATTTCATCTACCACTGGTGTTAGCACTGCTACCATATCCAGACTTCATTCCAAGGAGCATTCTGACTTGCAAAAGTCTATTGGAGGTCATTCATCCAAACTTTCCCCTCCAACACTTGTCATGCTGTTTATCTTATCTCATCTCAAAAGGCTGAAAATGCAGTTCAGGTGACCAGAACTCTTCCTGGAATCATTAATCAGCCTCTCCATCCCAATACTGTTCATCTTTACTTGAAGAAATCTGGCATGAAGGCTGTAGTCAAGTTCAAATGCCCTCTACTTTTAGCCAAGCATTGCAAGGCTTGTTTAGATTTTGCCTATGCTCACAAGGATTGGACCTTGGAGGATTGGAAGAAGGTAGTATGGTTTGATGAGACCAAAATCAATCACCTAGGATCAGATGGGTGCAAATGGGCTTGGAAAAAGTCAGGTAAGGGGCTCAGTGAAACAACTTCGGGCACTAGGTACCTTTGGCTGTGTAGTGGAGGGTGTACGAAAGTGTATGAAAAAGCTGAGGGGCAAGTTGAACTTTTTATAACTGGGTGCCTTGTGAGGGAAAGCCCAAGAAGAATTGATTGGAGTTCTGACAATTACATGGGGGGTTTATATACTACTAGCTACCTAAGTTGGAACTCCATCTGAATATCATTAGTGCCGGCCAGGCTACTAAGTATGGAAATGCAAGATGAAAACTGGCCTGGTCTGTGTGAGTGGGGCTGTATTGAGGGATATTGGCTATTGGTGTGGGATAAGGTGATGAGTGATGGTGCAATAGTGGGAGTTCTGAAACAACCCTTAGGTGGGGCTGCTTAGTGAGCTGGTATGAACAGCGGGGATGGGATGTCAGGAGCTAGTGGGGCCCAGGTGTCGACTGAGGACTAAGGGGAAAACCCAGAATAACTTGAATGAGGATTCTGGGGATGGATTGCCATCCTTATATATGTTTATAGGTTGTTTGTATGTATGTGCTTGCTTTACTACATCTGGATGCTTTAGGGTAGATGTGGGAGTGCAGGGTTTCCGCTACTGGCTGGGTATGAGTCATAAGGAGTCATTGCACTGCCTTGCGCAGCCCAGGCGCCGATGATGCGGTATGTCATGATGATGGTGCAATATGGCATGATCATGATGTCATGGGGCTGTGCGAGGATCTAGGCATGCTTACTAAGGTAATCACAGCTTGGTGCAGCCATCGTGTGGCGTGTGAATGCTGTTAGTAGGCAGGCCGAGAGGGTTACCGGTAACAGGATAGGAGAGAGTCCAAGAGAGGAAAGGAGCACGAGTGCTGGGTCATAACAAGTTCTGTGATTGGAGGAAAAAGAAAATAAGGGAATTGTACAATATGTGGGAGTAATGCCATTGGTGTGGGATCTAAGTGTGCAGGTATGGTGAGCAATGGTGCAATCTGCAGTTGCTGTGGTGTCAGCTGCTTAGGTAAAAGGGGCTTTGTGCTACCTTGGTCAGGTGCCCTTATGCTGTAAGCCTATGCTGAGGTGGCATGAAAGCAAGGGCAGATGTTACTGAGTCGTGGCTCTGTGGCGCAGATACCTATGCCTAAAGAAGGGAGTGTAGGGAATGAAGGAGCGAAAGTGTAGTGCTAGAGGCATGAAGTGTAACATGTCCCCCTCCTTAAGATCCAGATTCCAGATAGATCAGGGAACAGCCAAGGAAGAGGAAGTGGAGGATATCAGAGGAGATGGAATGTGGGGTGGATGGGTGGGCATGGTGGAAAGTGTCAATGGTGTTGGGTGCATGGGCGAGGTTGGAGTGGAGTTCCCAAGTGTGCTTGGAGGCATTGTAGCCTTTCCAGTGGACCAAGTACTGCAGACTGTGGCTGCAGGGGTGAGAGTTGATGATATAGTCCACCTTGTATTCACCATCAGTGTCAGATGGTAAAATAACTGGGGTGGATGAGGCTGAGGTCAGCTGTCCAGGTAGTGGGATGAGGTAGGATTTCACCTGAGAGACATTCACCACTGGATGGATGTGGAAAGAGGATGGAAGTTGGAGGTGCACCACATTGGGGTTGACATGTTTGAGGACCAGGAAAGGGCCCAGCCACTGGTCTAACAGCTTGGCAGGGTGAGGAGTGCAGAGGTGTTCCAAGGAGGGCCAGATTTTGTCTCCTGGCTGATAGGTTGGAGCGATGGAGTGATGCTGATTACTGGTGTGTGTCATGTGTTCCTGAGATTGGCAGAGGCAAGTGTGGGCTTCTTTGAGGTGAGAGGTGTACTGATGGGCAAGGTTATTGGCGGTTGGGAAAGGAGTAACAGTTGGTTTGATGCCAATAACCAGAGCATATGTGTGGGTCAACTGAAAAGGACTTTTACTGGTAGTGGAGGAGACTTGGTTATTGATGGTGAACTGGGTGAGTGGGAGCCACTCAGACCAAGTCTCTGGGTGATTGCTTGAATACAGTCAGAGGTACTGCCTGACTTCTTGATTCATCTGTTCAGTTTGCCTGCCAGTCTGTGGGTGGTATGCTGTGGAGAGGTGCTGCTCAATTCGAAGTTGCTGACACAAGTTGGTCATCAGCTTGGAGGTGAACTGCAGGCCTTGGTCGGATATGATGCTATGGGAGAGTCCATGATGCTTCCATATGTGGTGGAGGTAGATTCTGGCAAGGTCTACTGATGTGCAGGTGGTGTCACAGGGGATGAGTTCTACAGCCTTGGAGAACCAGTCAACTACCGTTAGAATAGTGGTATATGAGTTGGACTCCAGTAGTCTGGTGATGAAGTCAACTGAGATATCCTCCCAAGGTCTGGCTGGTATTGGCAATGGCTAGAGCTTTCCTGTGGGTGGCTGGTTACTGGGTTTCACCTATGCACAATGAGTGCAGTGCTTCATGTATTCTTGGACATCCTTGGCTATACTTGGCCAGTCATATTCCCGCCAGATTCCTTCCAGCATTCGCTCTACTCCTGGGTGTCCTGCTGTTGGGGCATCATGATGAAGGTGCAATACTCAGGGCTAACAGGCTGGTGGGACATACACCCTTCCTTCCCTCAAGCAACATCCATCAGAGATGGTGTATCCCAATGCTTCCAGGTAAGCCTGGACCAGTGCCGGGAGCTTGATTGTTTCATGGGAGATGGTGTTGGTGAGGGCATCACCACTTGGGTGTAGGATAACTGCGTCCTTGACTTTCTTTGTCTCTCAGACCCCTATGTTCTCTGGGGGAACTACCAGCACATGCTGATTGTTGTTTTCGTTGCCTACCACAAGGTCCTCTTGTCTGCTGATGGCATCTGCCTTGCCCATTGTCATTCTGGGCTTGTGGAACCACTTGAAGTTGAACCTTGACAGATACTGGGCCCATCGGGCCTGTCGGTGATTCAGGTTCTATTGGATCATGAACCAGGTCAGATTCTGATGATCATTCCAGATCTGAAACTCATGAGTGGTTCCTTCCAAGTAGTGTTGCCATGTCTCTAGTGCTTGGATCATGCTTAGCATCTCCTTGTCCACTATCAGGTAGTTACACTTTTCTGGTGTCATTGCATGGGAGGAGTAGGCTACGGGGTGCCATTTGTTGTCCTTTTCTACCAGGAGGACTGTGCCAGTGGCAAAGGACAATGCATTGCTTTCCAGCCGATAGTGCTTGTCATTATCAGGGTATGCGAGCACCAGGGCAGTGGTGAATGCCTGCTTGAGTCTGGTAAAGGCTGCTTCGCATGCCTCAGTCCAGCAGAATGGCTTGTCTTTCCTGGTTAGGTCATGTAGTGGTTGGGCGACCTTTGCAAAGTCCTGGATAAAGTGGCAGTAGAAGTTGGCCATTTCTAGAAAGGAGTGGACTTCTCTGACATCCTTTGGTCTTAGCCAATCCATGATGGCTGTCACCTTGGCACTATCCATGCTTACTCCATTCACTCTGACTATCATGCCAAGGAATTCTACTTTGTTTACCGAGAACATGCACTTGGAGGGCTTGACAAACAGATCATTTTCCTTGAGCCACTGTAGCACCTCCTTGACAACTTCCTGATGCTTCTTGATGTTGTTGGTTGGGGTGAAGATCATTAGGTCATTGATGTAGACCAGAACATTGGCAGACATATCAGTGAAAATCTCATTCATCATTATCTGGAATGTGGCTGGTGAGTTACAGAGTCCAAAGAACATGATGAGGGGTTTGAAGGACCCTCGATGACAGGTAAATGCAGCCTTCCATTCGTCGCCTTCCTTGATGCACACATTGTTATAGCCCCATCAGAGATTCATCTTGGTGAATAGGTGGGTGTTCTTGAGCTGGTCCACTAGCTGGGAGATGAGCAGGAGTGGATAGTTGTTTCATATGGTGTGCTTATTGAGATAGCGGTAGTCCTGGACCATGCATTTCTTTCCATCTTTCTTTGGTATGAAGAAGATGGGTACAGTCTGTTTGGACTTCGAAGGGTGGATGTATCCTTTTTGTAGTTGGTCATCAACAAACTCATCGACCTTGTGCTGCTCTTGTGGGCTCAGGGGGATGTTCTGGCCTTTCTGTGGCTTGAAGGAGTCCTTCAGTTCAATGGCATGGTCTCATGGTTTGCAGACCAGCATGCACTCAAACTCCTTTTGCTTGAACACTTGTAGAAATTTGTGGTACTCTGGAGGCACTAGGTCTCAGGCCCTTGGTTCCTCAGCACTTTGGATTTCCCTTTCTTTGGCCTGGGCGCTGCATGCACCCTTTGCTTCTTTAGCTGTCTCTTTCTCCTGTTCTTCGGCCCTTCGGACCACCTGGGAAACTCCATTATAGTTGCACAACTCCAGACAGTCCAGTAGATGCACTGTTCCTTTCTTTCAGTTGATCTGGGGGTTATGCTCTTTTAACCAGGTGTACCCTAGGATCAGATCCTTGTTTCCAAGGTCAGTTACCTCAACCTGGACTTTCTCAATGTGTCCCTGATACTCTAGTAGGACTTCAGCCATATGGATTACTGGGCTGGCTCAGTTGGGAGTTCCATTTGCATTGTAGACTAGTATGGGGGTTTCAAGGGGTTCAAGGGGGATCCCATACTTCAAGGTGAAGGTCTCATGCATGAAGGTGGACTGTGCCCCACTATTGAGCAAAGCAGAGGCATTGATGAAGTCACCAGTCTTTGACTTGACCTGAATGGTCAGGGTGATCTCTCATCAGTTGATGCTGAGAATGTGAATAATGGAGGGTTTTGTTGGGCTTTGCACATGTGGGGTAGATGTTGGAGTGGTAGGAGGAGTGGGGTATAAAGAGGAATTAAGCATGGCATTTGGTTCATGGTTGCTGCTGAGCCACTGGGGAGCAGGCTCCTCTTGACTGGGCAAGAAAATGGGTACTATACAATTGTCAGGGGTGATATGGAAATGGTAGGAGCATGCAATGAATCTTTCTCTAGCTGTCAAGGCACCCGATATGCCCTTCAGGCTCTGCCTTTTCCCTTGTTGTCATATTTGACGACTTGAAAACCTGACTCTTCTTTGGGGTTTTCATGCTTCTTCACCACCACAGCTAATTCTTCCATCCTAAGCAGGGTGTTGTGATCGAACTCTTCATCTTCAGCCAGTGGGACCCTTCAGATTGTCTTCCTCATTTTACAATGGGCACTATGCCCACCTTGTATGAATTTGCATGAGGGGCATTGATTGATCCTTGGCTGGCAGCATTCCTTGATTCGGTGTCCAGTGCATTTGCAGTTGAAGCATCTGGACCAGCTATCACTGCTACTCAGTGCATAGACCACTTCTTCGACATTTTCTTTGGCTAGCCCCTGCATGCTTATCCTGGGGGTGATCTTCCTTTCTCCACTGCATATGAACATAAGTGCCTCCATGGCAGTCCTGGTCTTTCAGATGTTATGCAGGTAGGTAGCAGGCATGTCAGAGCGCTTTCCTTCTTTGAACAGCTGGGTGATGATGGCCCTCAACATGTTCTGCTCAAGAAGCCAGATAGCATGTGTATCATCAATATCAGCCTGCTGGTAGAGGGCTTCCCAACAGACTATGAAGTTGTCAGTCCACATGTTACCCTGCCTGAATTCCTCCAGCTGGTGACAGGCCCAGTCCTTCTGATTGGCAGCCCAGAACAATCCTTCTACTTCACCCTTTAGATCGGCCCATGTGTAGGTGGGGCCTTTGGCTAGTCTGGTCTGGGTGAAGAGGCCAGCCTTGGGCCCTTTGAGGCACAAAAGCACTGTGACTACTGCTTTGTAGCTTCCTGATGGGGTGATGTGCACATTTACTTGCAGCCACGCCTGCATCTTTGCCCACCATTCTTCGAATTTGGCAATGTTGCCATCATACTTGCCAGGGTCTGTGAACAGTTCAACTTTCTTTGCTGTCCCAGGGGGACCAGCAGCTGCTATTTGGCCTTGGAGTGTCATGACCATTTGCTGTTCTGTGGTAATGGCCTGTTCTAGGTGCATGATCTTGTTGTTGAAGTCTTGCAACAATCTGGCAAGCAATGCAGTCTGCTGGGTGATGGTAGTGAATTTGTTTGCTACTGCATTCAACTTGTTGTGCATCCCAACAGTAGGGTTGGCCAATAGGGCAAGGAGTGCCTGTGACATATTGGAAGCAGGTTTCTTTCTGGATAGTCTTCTTTGCGGCTTTCTTGTACCAGCTTCTTCAGCTTCTTTGGCTCTTGAATGGGAGTGGTGCTAAAGGTCTCGAGTGGATGACAGTCTTCTGATCTCACCAATCTCCAGGTCTTGGCCTATTGAGGATTCTTATCTTCCTCAGTTCTTGGCGCCTCTTCAGTTTGCTTAGTAATCCCCCTATAGCTAAACTGTGGGCAGTTCTGATTTCAAAAGGGATAACTACCAATTGTTGGCTGGCTGTTCTGTTGGCCAACCATTGCTATTGGTATTGTTTCTGAAAGTCTCTCCACATAGTACAGTAGCAGAGGTAGCGCCTATAGAATGCTCGCCATAAGGTGTGCAGATGAAGAGAACAAGGGAAGGGAGTAGCAAGTAGGAGGTATAAGGTCTAGAGAAATTTGGTGGATTGCCTCAGACTTTCTTGGGGGCACAGGTATCCAGGGGTTCATTTGCTGCAAATGATATTTGAACTGGCAGGTCTGTTTGGCTGAGATTGGCATTGTGGGTGGTAGAAAGGATAGGGTCTATCTCAGGCGTGATAGTCTGGGGAGTATAAAAGGGGGTGAGCGAGTTGTGCTTCAATGAGGGCAGCACACTGGCATTGATGTTCCTCTGCCTTGGCTATGAGGTGATGGAGGGTAGCAGGAGAAAGGGAAGGGGGTGTAGGCAGAATGAAGTTGTTGGGGTTGAGGTCAGTGAAGGGATATGGGGGATAGACTAGATTGGGCATAGCTGACAAAGCCCAAGTACTCCTCACACTTCACTCAGCGATACGGGTGTCGAACTCCTTCTGGAAATCCTGCTGGGTCCTTTCTAACTTGGCGGCAGTGTCAGCTTTGAGGCACGAAGTGACAGAGGCGAGGAGGTCAAGATTGATGGGGTGCTGTGGGTGAGGGGTGAATACCAGACACTGTGCGACTTCTTGCTCTGCCATGAGAGAAGCGCAGGCCAACTGGGCACGATGAGTGTTCGCTGGTTTCCTTCTATGCTAGAAAGGCTGAGCATAGATACAGTATGGCTCACTGCTGTAAGGGTTCTGGATAGTTTGAGAGAAGAGGTAGGGTGCTTCAGGGAAGTCGAAGAGTGACGATGGTGAAGTGGCAATCAATTCTTAATGAAACAACCTCGGGCACTAGGTACCTTTGGCTGTGTAGTGGAGGGTGTATGAGAGTGTATGAAAAAGCTGAGGGGCGAGTCAAACTTCTTATAACTGGGTGCCTTGTGAGGGAAAGTCCAAGAAGAATTGATTGGAGTTCTGACAATTACATGGGGGGTTTATATACTACTAGCTACCTAAGTTGGAACTCCATCTGAATATCATTAGTGCCGGCCAGGCTACTAAGTATGGAAATGCAAGATGAAAACTGGCCTGGTCTGTGTGAGTGGGGCTGTACTGAGGGATATCGGCTATTGGCGTGGGATAAGGTGATGAGTGATGGCACAATAGCAGGAGTTCTGTGATTGGAGGAAAAAGAAAATAAAGGAATTGTACAATATGTGGGAGTAACACCATTGGTGTGGGATCTGAGTGTGTGGGTATGGTGAGCAATGGTGCAATCTGCAGTTGCTGTGGTGTCAGCTGCTTAGGTAAAAGGGGCTTTACACTACCTTGGTCAGGTGCCCTTATGCTGTAAGCCTATGCTGAGGTGGCATGAGAGCAAGGGCAGATGTTACCGAGTTGTGGCTCTGTGGCGTGGATACCTATTCCTAAAGAAGGGAGTGTAGGGAATGAAGGAGTGAAAGTGTAGTGCTAGAGGCATGAAGTGTAACACTCAGTGATAGGTTAGTAGAAGGAATAGTGAAATTTGAAGGAGGTTCTGTGATGGTATGGGGCTGTATGACTTGGCAGGGGATTGGCTATGCTGCCAAGATTGATGGTAGGATGGATGGAGATCTTTACCTTCAAATTTTAAAGGATGAACTTTGGAATTCTCTGAGGTTTCATGATCTTGATCTCTTTTTTACTATCTTTTAGCAAGACAATGACCCCAAGCATACTTGTAGAAAGGTCAAGGAATGGCTGGATGAGCATGAATTCAGGGTAATGAACTGGCCTGCACAGTCTCCTGACCTTAATCCCATAGAACATCTATGGTGGTACTTGAAAAAGAGGCTTGCAGAGTATGAACACCCTCCTAATGGAATGAAGGAGTTATGGAATAGAATTCAGGTGGAATGGGAGAAGATACCAGCTGAGGTGTGTCAGGAATTGATTGAAAGTATGCCTAGAAGGATTCAGGGAGTGCTTAAAGCCAAAGGAGGATATACCAAGTACTGATTTTGTTGAAATACCCTGATCTATATCAAAAGTCCAAAAACTATTACAATGACATGACTGTTTTAAAATAGTGATATCTTCACACTCTGTGGTCCAAATCACATGATCCAGGGACCATTCCTATAGTCAATCATCCGCTCTTCCCACGCTCTCACTACCGCTAAGCGAGATTCCCACACCCTCAAGTGTTATTTTAGTTGCACTACAAAAGTATCAAACATTATAATGGTTTTTGAAGTCACTGTAGGATCTTGACTTGCACCTCAAGTGATACTAGCAATCCCATTTTACCTGTCCTTGGCACAAAAACAAGGAAATATATCTGTATAGTGTGACTCCTGTGAAGTCTTGCCAAAGATGTTGATGTTAGAACATAAAAGGAGAGGTACTGTGTGCAGTGGACAAGTGTCTATGGGGAGTTTATATATGTTTCAAGAAAAAAAGTGTATACATGCTAAGGAAGTCCAACAATGGGGTTATGAAGTCCAACAGAAGATACACCAAGCAACAAAAATTTTGCAATGTTTGCAATATTTTCAATGTTTGATGAATATCAAACTATCCATTGATGCTAGACTCTTAAACCTATATATTGTCAGATAGCCCTAATCAAGGGCATTCTGAAAATATATACATTGCTTATATAATTCCTTCTGGTTAAGGCAATATTCACCAATTAAGCAAGGATACTCATTGAAATTTTTTTGTTGCTGATATCTTGAATATTATAATTAGTATGATATATATTCTTTTTTGGCCTTGATAACCTCCTCAATTCTCCTGGGCATACTTTCAATCAAATCCTGATACTTCTTCATCTCAATCTTGTACCACTCCTCCACCACTCTCTTCCAAAGTTCATGAATACCTTTAAGTGACTCTGAATGCTCAACAAGCCCTCTTTTGAAATAAAACCATAGGTGTTCCAAGGAATTGAAGTCAGGAGACTAAGGTGGCCATATCATAACCTCAAATCCATGGTCAGAAAGCCACTTCTTGGCCCTCCTACTAGTGTGCTTAGGGTTATTATCCTATTGGAAAATGACATCATCTGAAGTTTTGCCATAATTCACCAAGATTTGTTATAGTTCATCCTCCAAGATCTGTACATAAAGATCAGCATCCATTTTATCATCTATCTGTTGGATTTATTAGATCTACAGTACTATCTGCGCATGTTTGCTTACATAAGCTACACCTGACTTTGAACAATAGTTACCTTACTATACTCTAGTGACTACTACAATATTCTACAAGTATAGTGACTCAAAAAGAAAATGCACAAACCACTCTTTTGCTGAGTTTCACCTTGTATGCCTACAACAATGGCCCATTATTGATCATATCAGTGTAGATGTATTTGGATATATCAATTGTGTGATGTGTTGTGGAGCAAATGGTCACATGTATGCTGTGTATTACATACTTTGTCATATACCCTTGCCACAAAAGCTGGGCCTGTGGTGAGAGAATGGGTCCCCAGTACCCCTGCAATATTTGCACTCCCTCTGTAAGCCTTGTATCCATCCCTTCATCATGACAAAATATACCTCACCCACCAAGAAGGCCTGGATTTGTCAAGCTTGAGATGCTGGCATGACAGATGCCAAGATAGCCAAAAGGTATGGCCTCAATTGCACAACTATCAAGCACATCTTCAATTATTATAGCCAATCTAAAGACTTTCATCATATTGTTCCAAAGCCAGGTCATACTTGCATATTTACCCCCTATGACACTCATGTTGCAATGTGTGCACTTGAACTAGGCTTTGCTAGTGTGGCCTGAAGGCCTATGTACATTACAAATAGCCTCTCTTAACAGCAACTCACAAGAAGAAGCAATTGGCATGGGCAAAAGCTCATGCAGACTGGACCATAGACAACTGGAAGTGTTACAATCCACTCATGCCTGTTTCCTTTTCCATCTTGCCCCTGTCTTGGCCTGGCTGTTCCAACATTCTGCCACTCCTTTCTCCTGGCTCTATGATCATGCACCCCTCTCTTTCCCTCATTACATGACCCTGGCTGACAGCATTCACACACCACATGATGGCTGCACCAAGTTGTGTTTACCTTAAGCAGCAGTCTAGTCACTGCATAGCCCTAATGACACCTTCATGACCTTATATTGCACCACTATGGTGCAATTGCACATCATTGGCTGCTGGCTGTGCAAGGCAGTGCCCTGACTCATCATGACTCATCTTTGGCCAGTGACATACAGTGAGCAACAAAACTGTTGCAATGTCTAACCCCAACACGGTGTGCGAAGCGCACCGCAATCACCCCTGGGAATTTCGCTTAGCTGTAGTAGAGACAAACAAAGTACAAACAAAGAGCTACAAAACCATCTCTTGATCATGTGATTTGGCCTAGTGGCTGTGGAGATATGG
>JBBPTI010000604.1:0-12223 GCA_038093995.1 Tylopilus aff. callainus
GAGATATGTTGAAATTGGTATGAGGTACTTATTGCATCAGTTTTGTTGCTGACACTCTAAAGTATTCAAAATGCATATTGTAAGTGATTATTACATAAGCAATGGATCATGTGACAAGTAATAAGTTTAACATAATACAAATACACACACACACACACCATTACTTTGTCCACAACCATCATTATGAAATCTAGTGAGCAGTGAGGCTAGTGAACAGGAATGGAGTGACTAGAGCTAGTGGGTGGCCCAGGCATCAACTGAGGACTAAGGGGAAAACCCAAGATAACTCAAATGAGGATCCTGGGGCTGAATTGCCAGCCTTATATATAGTTACAGGGGTTTGTACATGTTTGTACACTATTACTACATATGGGCAACAAACTGGGATAAGAGGAGCATGGGTACTGAGCTAGGGGTGAAAGCAAAAAAGAAAGGTGAGCAAGCAAGGTTGTAACATTACCCCCCTACTAAGGCTCAAACTCTGGGTGAGCAAAAGGGAGAGGGTGAGCAAAGAGAGCAGTGAAGACAGAGTGAGTGATGGGCTATGGGGCAGACAGATGTGCAGAATGGAAATTGTGGAGGGCATCAGGACAGTGGGTAAGGTGAGAGGAGGGTTTCCAAATGCAGTCAGCAGTAGGATAGCCCTTCCAGTGAACAAGATACTGAATGCCATGCCCATGGGGGCATAAATCCATGATGTAGTCAACCTCATATTCTAAATCTTGGCTATCAGTGACAAGGGCAGGGCCCAGGATAAAATTGGGCTGATCAGGTAGGGGTTCATGATAGGGTTTAACTTGAGAGATGTTGACTACTGGGTGGATTTTTATGTATCATGGGAGGTAGAGTTCTACTGCATTGAGACCCTTCATAGGAAGGATCTAATCTAGTGATCCAAGAGCTTTTGACAAGAGAATGGTAGGGTGAGATTATTGGTGGTCAGCCAAACCTGATTGCTGGTGGCATAGGATGGGGCTGCAGTGTGGTGCTGATTGGTGGAGGATTTCATATGCTCTCATGCCTGGACAAGATGTTCCTTGGTCTGGGCCAGAACTATCTGGTAGTCTAGTGTGGTCTCTGCAGCAAAAGGGGATTTAATGCTTTAGGACTCCACTCCCATCCATGGTTGGTATGTCTGTGTTACCTGAAAAGGGGAGAATTTTGAAGCCATGGATTGTTTTGTATTGATAGAGAATTGGGCCAGCAGCAGCCATTATGCCCAGTTAGCCTGTTGTTCAGTGCAATATATATGGAGATAAAGGGAAACTTCTCTATTCATACATTTGGTCTGTCCATCTGTCTGGGGATGATATGCAGAGGAGAGATTAACAGAGATTCTGAGTTGTTTACATAGGCTTTGCATCAGGGTCAAGGCAAATTGTGGTCCACAATTGGACACAATGGAGAAGGGGAGTCCATGATGCTTCCAGATGTGAGCAAGATACAAGTCAGCTAGATCCACAGCAGAGCAACTCTTCAAGCAAGGAACAAGTTCTACTTCCTTTGAGAAGCAGTCTACTATGGTTAGTATGGCATCATGCCTACCAGAGGGGGGGGAGATTGGTGATGAAATCTGCAGAGATATCTTCCCAGGGTCCTGCAGAGATTGGAAGGGGTTGTAATAACCCCAATGGAGGTAGATTTCCAGCCTTTGTCCTGGCACAACAGGTGCACCCATATACATATGCTTTGATATCCTTTCTCATCCCTTCCTATGTGAAGTGGCATGCCAAGAGTTTGAGGGTGCATAGAATGCTGGGATATCTACTGATGGCATGGTCATGGTGGAGCATGAGGATTCAGGGTCACAGATCAGGGGGAACATAAATGCATCCTTTTTTTCTTAACATCCAATCAGTAATCTCATAACCCTATGCCATCAACTTCTTGAGGGTGGCCTCAGGGAGTTGGATGGTTCCATGGGAGATCTCCTCAATCAGCTCATCTCTGGGGGTCATTACTTCTAACTGCATGGGTTTCTCAACCTGTTTGCCCACCTGCCCTATATGCTCTAGTGGAATGACTAACACTGCCTTGTTATCTTCTTCACCAACATTTACCAGATCCAGGTGTTGGGATAAGGCATTGGCCTTGGTTATTAATGCCCCAGACTTGTGGTACCATTTGAAGTTAAAGTGGGACAGGTATTGTGCCCAGTATGCCTGTTTCTGATTTAGGTCTTGTTGTGTCATAAACCAGGAGAGATTCTGGTGATCATTTTATATCTCAAACTCATGCTGCATCCCTTCTAGATAGTGTTTCCAGGACTCCAGGGCAGAGATTACACTAAGCATCTCTTTGTCTGCAATGGGGTAGTTTCTTTGTTCTGGAGTCATGAAATGGGATGAGTATGCAACCAGGTGCCATCTTCCTTTTTTCTGTATTGACAGTACTGCTCCAATGGCACAGTTACTGGCATTACTTTCCAGCCAATAAACTTTATCATTTTCTGGATAGGCCAACATAGGGGCCATGGTGAACTGCTGTTTTAACCTTTTAAATGCTTCTTCACACTCTTCAGTCCACTCAAAGGATATGTTCTTTTTGGTCAGGTTATGAAGGGGATGGGCAATCTTTGTGTAATCCTGGATAAAGCATTGGTAGAAGTTAGCCATCCCAAGGAATCCTTGGATTTGTTGGAGGGTTGTGGGGGTCAGCCAATTGGTTACCACTTTTACCTTTTCAGAATCCATTGCTACCCCTTTCTGACTTACTATCATTCCTAAAAATTCCACCTCCATCATGGAGAATATCCACTTCTCAGGTTTCATGAAGAGGTCATTCCTTTTGAACTGTTTGAGAACCCTGGTCACAGCCTTCTCATGTGCTTTCTTGTTGTCAGTGGAAGAGAAGATGAGAAGGTTGTCAATATACACCACTACATCAGGCATGTCTTGGAATAGATCATTCATCATGGTTTGGAATGTGGCCAGGGAATTACAGAGGCTGAAGAACATCACCATTGATTCATAGGCTTCTTTATGGCATATGAATGCTGCCTTCCATTCATTACCTTCTTTTATCTGCATGTTATTGTAACCCCACTGAAGATCCATTTTGGTGAAGAGTTTGGCTGTTTTTAGTTTATCTACCAATTGAGAGATGAGCAGAAGCAGGTAATTATTCCTGACTGTATGTTTGTTTAGATAGCAGTAATCCTATACCATTCTCTTTTTTCCATCCTTCTTTGAGACAAAGAATACAGGGGATGTTTGCTCTGATTTGGAAGAGCATATGTAGCCTTTTCAGTACTGGTCTTTGACAAAGGCATCTACCTCTTTCTCCTCCTTGGGGCTCAAGGGAATGATCTGTCCCTTCTTCAGCTTAAAACTTTCCTTCAACTCTATGGCATGGTCTCATGGTTTCCAGAGGGGCATTTGTTCTGATTCCTTCTGGGAAAAGACCTTCATGAAGTGGTGATACTGCAGAGGAACCAGCAAGAGACTCTTTTTGGGAGGGCATGACTCCCTTCCTTTGGCTTGGGTCCTCTCCTTGGCTTATTGCACTTCCAGGATATTCTGTGCATGTCCAGATTATGTTTCTCACTCATAATTGCACATTTCTGGACATTCTGCAAAGTGAACCTCTCCAGTCTTCCAATCAATCCATGGGTTATGATCTTAGAGCCATGGATATCCAAGAATGATGTCATTGGTGCTGATATTGGTTACATAGGCATGGAGGTTTTCTCAGTGTCTGTTAATATTTCAGTACACTTTTACTTCCTCTGTTATTTTCCCCACAGTGTTCTTGGATCTGTCAGCATTGAATATCATGATCATTCTGCAGGCAGTTAGCTTGAATATGTGGTTTTTTCATACAAGGTCCTGGTTAATCAGTGTTAAGTTGGCCCCACTGTCAATTAGTGCTGTGGCCAGCATATATCAGCCTTCAATGAATAGTTTTATCTGTATGGTTAGTTTTATTTCTTTTCCTTTATGTACTACCCTTGTATATATTCTGACATCTTCTGGAATTTCAGTGGTAGATAAAGGGGAATTAAGCACAGGTTTAGTTTCTTGGTCCCTGCTGGGCTTGCCAGGAGACCCCCCTAGACCAGCTATGTTAGATACTAGAGTCATTAGTACTGAAACTAAATGGGTAAGTTCCACCAAGAAAGAATTATTAGCCTGTGAGACACCCAGATCATCTCCTAGGCTCTCCCTTTTCCCTTCTGCTCTTTTCTGGCATTGGGAAAATCCTCTTCTTCAATGGGCACAATGCATGCTTCTTCTTTGGCTAAGGCAATCTTTTGCACCTGTCTTCTTTGGCAACTAAATCTATGTCCTCCACCATGGAAGTGGCACTCTGGACACTGCTTCTTCAGCTTCTTACAATCATGGGCTATGTGTCTCACCCCTTTACAGTTGAAACATTTCCTGGGGGCTTCTTTGATTGCAAAGATCCATTCTTCATCTTCTTCCTTGAAGTGATCTACCTCCATCCAGTCTGATCCACAGTTGTAATCTGGTTGCTGGCCTCTTATGAATATAGGGGCTTCCATGGCACAGCTGACATCTTGAATATTCTGGAGGTAGTCTGCTAGGGTGGACTTTTGGGCTCCTTCCTTGAAAATCTGAAGGATAATGTGTTGGGCAGTATTTTGTTCAAGAAGGCAGATGGCATGGCTGTCATCAATACTGGCCATCTGATATAGGGCTTCCCATCAGACTAGGAAGTCATCCATTCACATTCCCCCTTGCTGGAGCTGCTCCAATTGGGCTATGGCCCAGTCCTTCTGGTTTACTGACTGGAATAGACTCTCCATTTCTTGGACAAGCTCATCCCATGTGTATCCTTGGCCTCAGCAGAGGTGGGTCTGTGTGAACAGTCTGGCTTTCAGTCCTTTCAGCTAAGACAGCATAGCAGTCACTGCTTCATAACTCTTTGGGAGGATTGTAGATTGGTTAGTGTAGAGCCATGCCTTTATCTTGGCCCATCATTCTTTGAACTTGGCAACCAATCCTTCATAATCTCTGGGGTTAGCAAAGATTTCTACCTTTCGCATTGCCTTCCCTCCCACAGCAGCAGCACTGTTGAGGTTAGACATGGTCTGCTCTAATGCAGCTACATCCTTCAATAGTGCAGCAGTCTTCTTCTGCTCTTCAATGCATCTGTTGTAGAGTTGTTGGTTCTGTTTGGTTAGTATAGTGAACTCTAGCACAATGGCAACAATCTTGTCCTCCAATATAAGGTTTAGGTCAGTGAGGATTTGAAGTGTGGACTGTGACATAATAATGGGCTACATGTATTTTGGGTATGTGGATTCTCTTTCCATCACAGACTACCCAAGTTCTTCTTCAGTATTCTTCAATTACAGCAGGGTGCCTCATGGCATAATATGGCATGAATCTAACCAATGCTGTCTGTGGTCAGCTGATTGGTCTAGGTTTTGGTCTGTTCTGGGACTGCTGTCTCTGGCAGAGTCATGTAAGCAGTTGTTCTATTGTTATCACATCCTCCAATGTTCTGTCCAGCTCCTACTTCTCCAATCTCCCAGTTGTATCTGAAGGTGAGGGAGATGCAGTCAGGGCATTGTTCAATGGTGGTGTGGAGCAGGGTAGTCTCTCTGGCAATGAACTCAAGGAGGCAAAGGAGAAAATAAAGAAAGAGACAAGAAAAGAAAATAATCAAGAAAGTAAGTATTGTCAGCAGGAGCTGGACTATCATAGAAGGAGGTGTGGGGCATAGATGATGGTGAGCATAGCTACAAGGTGTAGGTATGCATGAACAAGAAGGGGTATAGTAATAGTAGTAGGGGCCACTATGAGATGACTAAAGATAATGAGGGCAGTGCAGAGATGCACAAGGATGAAGATGTCCCTCACCATTAGCAGGGCAGATGAGGGTGGTGGTGGTGGTGGTGTGGCAGGCAGCTCTGGCTGCAGCAATTCTCTCATGACATGCAAGGCAGGCTTCTTCAACTAAGAACCAGGTGTGGTTCTCTTGCCAACAACAGTACTCTTTGTTAAGGCAGCAGTAGGTTTTGGATGAGGTGGGGTTGCAATATGGACCCTTGAGGTCATTCAGGTTGACTGACTCAGATGGGGTTGACTCATGCTTTATGGTAAGAAAGGGGGACAATGATAGTACTAACTCCTCCTCTTCTTTCTTTATCTCTGTGTTACGCTCACATCCCATGAAACCCTACATTTGCCCACATCATGTACACTTCAACACTGACCTTCACCAGAAACCACCACTACCACACACTGGACTTCCAGACTCTCCTTGAAACCACCACAAGCAGCACCAGGGAACCCCACAATGGACCACAGGCAACTAGGTATCAGCAGGAAGGTGCAGCTTTGGAGAATTGCATGCCACACCCAGAGGACCTTTATTTCCTCTTCTAGGTATAGACACCCATGCCCACACCCAGGCCATGACTCAGCAATGCCTGCCCTCTCTCACACACCACAAGTCATAGCTTACAGCATGAGGGCACCTGACCAAGGTAGCACAAAGTCCCTCTTACCTAAGCAACTGACAGCATAGTGACTGTGGATGTTGCCATCACTCACCATATTCACATGCTCTGGTCTCACATCAATAGCAATACTTGCATATATTGTATAACTCCCTAATTACTCCTCTTGGCCAATAACACTGCAGCTGTGGATGGTGTCATTGCACGCCATACCTGCGCACTCCAACCCCATGCCAATAGTGTTTCCCCCATATATCATATGATTCTCTTATTTCTCTCTTCCACCAATTGCAGAAATCCTGCAAAATGGCACCACCTCCCTTGCTAAATATCAGGCCAGTCACAATAAGACCACAACACTGCCCTGCATGCATGGACCAAGCACCTGGTTAGGAAAGAAGAACTGATAAAGAAAGAAGACCAGCCCTAAGTATATTTGGACTCTGCTTGAATAGTAGTATATAAACCCCCTCATCACAGCCTTAGATCTCAGTCATTCATTGATGGTCCTTAGCCCCTTACATCCATGAGCTATTGACTACAGGGTCTCTACAGCTAGCAATGGGGGTACTTTAGTGTGCCTACCTTGTAAGCTCTCCTGTACTATACTGCTGTGCTGCCCATCAGCCAGCACATTGATGATGTATACATACAACTTCCCCTTGACTACTCCCACTACGCTTTCACCCCTACGCCAAGTTGTGGCTAAGGAGGATCCTTATCCAATGCTAGGACTCAAGCGTTTCACTCTGCTCCCCTGCTAACCTTCTTTCTCTTTGCATGGTGGCAGAGGCAGGGTCAAAGACTTGGGTGAATAGGTGGGGGTGCTTCTCTATGAAGAGGTGAGCACTGGTGGTGAGAGCAGTGATGTTGAGCACATACTCAGGACATAGTATGGAAATATGGGCTGGGGCAGAGGGCTGTCAGTAACAACAGTCAACAACTCTGCAGAGCTCACTACTGGTGGCAATGGGCTTTGGGGTGGTGACAGTGACAGTGAAGCAAGAAGATTTGAGTTATAATAAAACAACCCTTAGGTCAAGGGTAGTGAGCAGCAAGGCTAGTGAATGGGAACAGGGTGACTAGAGCTAGCAGGTGGCCCAGGCATCAACTGAGGACTACAGGGAAAATCCAAGATAACTCAAATGAGGATCCTGGGGCTGAATTGCCAGCCTTATATATGATTACAGGGGTTTGTATGTGTTTGTATGCTATTACTACATATGGGTGGACTTCAGGGCAGATATGGGAGTGAGGGGCTTATGCTACTGGCTGTGGGTGAGTCATGGGATGTCATAGCACTGCCTTGCACAGCCAGGGGCTGATGATGTGCAATGGCACCATAATGGCATGATATAAGGTAATGATAATGTCATATGGCTGTGCAAGGGGGCCAGACTGCTGACTAGGGTAAATACAGCTTGGCACAGCCATCATGTGGCATGTGAATGCTGTTAGTCAGGATCCAAGACAGAAGAAGGGTACACACAGGTGACAAACTGGGATGGGAGGAGCACAGGTGCCAAGCTAGGAGCAAAAGCAAAAAAGGAAGACAAGCAAGTGAGGTTGTAACAATATTCATGCTTCAATCAAAATATTGCAAACATTGCATTGGTTTTGTTGCTCACTGTATATGAAGAATATAGATGAGTAAGATGGAGGTAAAATAGACTGAGGTCCAAAGCAGTGCACTGGAGGTGCAAGTGCTGAAGCTGTGCAAAGCACAGGCTGAACTCTAAGTGCTAAATGAAAGCTTATTAACAATGAAATGTAAAATGGTATGAGTCAAAGTCCAAATAGACAAGGTAGTATAAATAAGGGAATATTGTTAGAGATTGACAAATGTAGGATCAGAAATATGAAGATAAACTTAGTGAATTTGTGGGATATAACAGCTATGCTCAAATATGATATATAGGTTCAAAGCTAAAAATAAGTGAGTCTGAAGGGCAAATAAAGGAGCCCAAGTCAAGTCCAGAGTATGCACACTAGCTCTGGTGTTAGTCCTCTCACACTTCCCAATATGGACTGGTTAGTCTGAGATGGCTCTATATTGGAGTTGCTAAAAAGCACTCAAAGTAGTTCAAAATGCTCTGTTTTGACAATAAGTGGTCCTCACATTCATCTTATTAACCTTTTTGCCAGATTTTCTTTTGTGGTGAACATAATCACTCCTCCTCATGCCTAGGACAACCAGAACTAGAAGGTTTTGCCCCTAGTCTGCTCCTAGGCATCCTAAGTACTTTACAGCATGATTGATTGCCAATGAACTGCAACCAGAGGCTGATGACAAGACTATATCTGCTTGTCAGGCTGTTGAAGATGAATATACTTTAATTTGTAAGTGATTACATCTTCTTTAAAGCATATTAATGTGTTTTGTATATGTCAAAGTCTGGTCCTCTGGTATAAGTCCAAGGGGGCTGGAGTACTGTATATATAGTTGAAGGGTTTGAGATAAGGACTTGGTGCAGGACTTGTGTGTTGCATCCTTACCAAGGCTTGCATTCTTTATTTCAGAGGTTGGAAGCATTAAGAGGGAAGGCAGAGGTAGGGGTAGACAAGGAACTCAAGCACAGAAAAAAAACTTTTGTACTGAAGTACAACTCAGAATTCATAGAGTTTATATACTAAAGTACATAGTGGAATTTGGAATAAGAAATGGAGGTGATTATGAATGTGATACAGAGAAACACAGTGATCAGTAATCAAGATGGAGTATGGAGGTGAAACTATGCTGGAGGGCAATACACTAAGAAATGTAGAGTTACAAATAACAGAACTAGGACAAATGGAAATGAGATGGAGGCAGTGTTGGGTGCATGGTTTAGAGATGTGAATTCTGGAATCTAATCACCTGCAAGTTACCTAGTCAAAGCTGTGCATGACCCAATATGGCACAAATTATGATTTGGGTGGCATATGGGATGTGGTAAGGATGTCTCATGTGGGAAAGTAGTTCAAATGATGTGGACTTCAGAATTGTGCTGGAGTTTCCAGGATTTGCTATAGGGGTTCCAGAATGGATATGACAGTATAGGACCTGCCTTATTTCTGCTTTTTTTTCTCTTCCACATCTCACCACAAGTTCCACTGCTGTTTTTCTCTGCCATTGCACATCTCCTGCTCCCTCTTTGATTGCACCATTCTCCTCTCAGTTTTCAATCAGCCATATCATTTAATTTCTTTTCATATTATCTTATTTCATCTCTCAATCACTCCACCTACTTTCATATCATTGCTTACTTGCTGCTTCTGCCACTTAGTTTTCTTTTGAACCATATCTTACTACTGTAATTTAATTTCTTTTTCTATCACTGCATTACAATGCTCATTTCTATCTTTAAAATAAACATTCTGTTTTAATTCTCTTCTAATGAGTCCTAAAGTGGTGCTGGTGACATGATTGAAGGTTCCAAAGTAGGTAAGCAGGGGTAAAGTGCTGAGCCCTAAAAGCATGAAAGTGCACTAGTCAAAAGTTTGCAAAAGTGCTTAAAAGTGCTTTTAAAGCACTTCAAAAGATGAAGAATCTGTTTTGAAAGTGGTTAGCTACTTTACTTGTGTGATGGTGAAGTGTGTGCAAAGCCCCTGTGAAGTTTTCATGAAGTGGCACCAAGTAACTTGAGGGTTTACTGATGAAATAGCCAAAGGCATATGAGTGGAGTTGGTATGATTTATCTTTGTGAATACACTGCTCCCTTTTCATCTTGAGAAGATAAGGGTCTCTCCATAAACTAGATCTAAGTATAGCAACTCTCTCTTTGTTCAAAGGTTTTTTTTGCTTGGTGAAAATGCCAACCTTGCCATGAGTGTTGTGCTTTTTGAAAATGGAAATATCAGATTTGAGTAGAGGGTCAAGTGGAAATGGTGGCTTGTACAAAATCTTAGCAAGCTCAACTTTGACATTGTCCTCTGTCACTGCATGGGCCACTCTACATATAAAAATATCCATGATATAGTATCTAGGAGCACATTTCAAAGTACATAAAATAATCCATAAGTGACTGCTCACTATGCTATCATAATGGATCCTGTATGGTGAGGATCCCTCTAGGCTGCCCAGATCTATAAAAGCCACACAGCAATATGCTATTTGTCAGAGATGACAAGTCAGGTCTGAACTTTGATCTCATTGATAACAATCAATGGGTCACAGCTAGCAACTATCCACCTGTGGCATGTGCAGCACAAAGTACCTGCAGTTGACTCAGTGCAATTTGTATTTCATACAGTTTACACAATCTTTACATTACATGCTTTACAGCAAATCAAATGTAAAGGTAAAGTGGACTTACATTTTTTAATCTAGTCTACATGGTAACACTTCTCCCTATAGTTGTCCTAGTAATTCATAGCTGATCATTTATCTCAATGCAGTGAACAAGACTGTGAGTATGGGTGTGGCTTTCCAGTTCAAGAGTCATGATAGTCCTTCCTCTGCCATTCTTTTTCATGGTCATTATCTGGATGCTGCAGCCTATTTCAATGTGGAGATTGACAAGAGCACTCATCTTGTCCCTCCTTATCACACTACAAATTCCTACCACCTTCCTTGCTTGCTATTGCTCCCAAAGCCCTAGATGACATGGACACTTGAGCAGGTGGAAGACCAGTATTTTAAGGACAATCTCAAGAGTCCCTCAGTTAAAGGCAAAAACAAAGAATATGTCTTACCTTTCTTAAGATGCTGGCCCCCACATAGGAAGTAGCTCCCATCCTCTGTAGAATGACCACCTGATTTGATAGAGCCAGTATTTTCAAAACCATCATTTTCCACAGTTGTATCTTGATTCAAAATAGTTATGTCTGAACTTTGATCTCATCAATAGCAATTGATGGGTTACAGCTAGCAACTATCCACCTGTGGCATATGCAATATAAAGCATTCACAGTTGACTCAGTGCAATTTGTATTTCATACAGTTTACACAACCTTTATATTGCATGCTTTACAGCAAATCACATGTAAAAGTAAAGTGGACTTATATTTTTACTGTTTTTTTGGCCAAGTTGGCTGCATGGGAAATAATGAATCAAAATATGCCCTTAATCATGACTCTGCTGTAGCACATCATTCCCTCACCAGAATTTGATTCCAATGACACTATTTGATTTAGAAAGCCCTGCATTCTGCATTCCACACTGACTGGGACCATAAAAATAAGATCACAAGAATTTGAAATTTCATAGCACTGGATTTTCTCACAAGGCCAGTTTCATATTGTTCTCTGCTGTTTTATGTGTGATTCCATGCTACAGGCATGCTGTAAGAACAACAAGTCTCAACCAAGATATAATAGGCTATAATATGCCTAACAAAACTTTTTGATTTTGAACAAACTGCTATGGCACTTAATTTATCCATTCAATCAGTTAGGTGCATTGTGTCATACTTCAAAGTCCACAGAACAATACCCAATCCAGGGGAATAGGTCATTCCAAAGGAATAGAAGGGAAATCACTATCTATGCAACATTAATGTTGAGGTATATACTACTGTTTTTTTCCTGTGTCATATGCTCATCTACACTAAGCAACAAAAATGTTGCAATGTTTGCAACATTTTCAATGTTTGATGAATATCAAACTACTCATTGATGCTAGACCCCTAAACCTATATATTGTCAGATAACCCTAATCAAGGGCTTTCTGAAAATATATACATTTCTTATATAATTCCTTTTGGTTAAGGCAATATTCACAAATTAAGCAAGGGTACTCATTGCAACATTTTTGTTGCTGATATCTTGAATATTATAATTAGTATGATGTATATCCTCCTTTGGCCTTGATA
>JBBPTI010000605.1:0-12222 GCA_038093995.1 Tylopilus aff. callainus
GATACACAAAGTATTGATTTTGTGCAGATACCCTAGTCTATACCAAAAGTACAAAAAGCATTACAATGATATGTCTGATTTAAAATAATCATATCTTCACACTCCTTAGGCCAAATCACATGATCCAGGAACCATTTTGCAGCCAATAGTTTGTGCCTCCCACGATTCCACTATAGGTAAGCGAAATTTCCACACCATCAAATGTTATTTGAGCTACACTACAAAAGTAGCAAACATTGTAATGCTTTTTGGAGTCACTATAAGTCAGTGATTTGCTGATGATGATTAAAGTGGTGCTGTTTCTGTTGTTGTGTTCAGACAAGGCATAGGCATGAATCCATTTAATTAGGGACTCCAATACATTGTCTCATGCTACATGGGCAGATTTCAGAGCTGTTGGAGTATCCTCCATTGCATTTGTCTTCTCCTTCCTTTTGTCCAGCCTTCTCCAACCTCCTTTCCTGAACTCCCTGACCCAAGCCTTGTAGTTGTAACAGTCATCAGAGCTGTGTTTGGCTAGGAGGTAATGCTCACACCAAATGAAGGAATTGGATGGTTGGGTGGAGAGTTTGGTAAAACTGGAGGCTTTCATCACAGACTCTGGATGTCCAGAGTGGTGTAGGTGTGCATCCTTTGTGAGTATCTGTATTTCCACAGCATCAAAAGTAATCTTACTTTCCTCCATTATATTGACAAGTGATGACTTAAATAACTCTCATTCCAGAGTTTTCAGAAAGGAGTTTAGGAGGATGAAAGCCATCATCTTGGCATCCACTGGGAACTTCATCATGGCAAGGCAGGACTCAGAGATCTAAAGCGCTGTGATGTGTTTGGAGTTGCTGGAGGTACCATTCCAGGCAGCACTGAAGAGTTGCTGGAATAGGTAGAAGGCAAAGGAGGTGTTTGGAGCCTTTAGGAGTGCTGTGAGTTTTTTCCAAAGTTCCTTTGCAAAGGTGCATGCCTCTGTTTTGAGTAATAAGGGGTCAGAAAGGTGCTCCTGGATGATGCTGTGGGCATTCTCATCTCATTCCTCCTAGTCACAGATATCTGTGGAGGTGACACTGGTGGTTCCAGTAACCAGTTTTTTGTCTATTTTGGAGACAACACTATAGACTTTGCTGCTTCAGAGTTTCCAGACAACTTTGACCTTCCAGAGGGGGAAGTCCTCAGGTCCAGTTAGTATTTTTCCCTTTGGGACAGTGTCTGTGGACATTTCTGGTGGCATAGCCAAAGACAGCTGGTGGCTGAGGATAGCCAGTAGCTGGAATTTGGCAGGTGTGTTAGCCAAGAGTGGCTAAGTTTACTCAGGATAAACAAGTAGAGGTGTGCTTGAGGGTAGTGCAAGTATAGGGTTATTTCTGATTTAGTATGCACCAGCAGGGCTCATAACCTGACAGAATCTGGCAGAGCTAAGTAGGTCCAAAAGTCCAAAAATAAGCTCAAAGGTGCAGAGATAAGTCCAGGCTTGAAGGGACTGTATTTACCTAGTACCAACCTAGTACCAATCAGAATAGACTGGGACTCAGTCAATGCCAGAAGGGTGGAAACAACTAGATGTATTTACCTAGTACTGACTGAAATAGACCAGGACTATGTACATCAGTATAGAAGTAAGTGCAGGAATAAAGTATGCTCACCTCAGTCAATGCCAGAAGGGCAGAAACAACTGAGGTGCTACAGTGTAAAGCCAGCAAATTTATAGTACTGGATTGAGGCACACTTGTATCCCAATAGCTGAAGTCCATATATCCTGGACACCATAGGATATTAATGAGGCATCAACTCCAGAGTGGAGTTGCAAGTGGATAGTCCAGAGTGGTCTGGACTTGGTTGTGGGACTAAGTTCCAGACTTCCAGACTTCAGACTTTAGTGGTATTTTGTCATAAAGCATTGGAGTTGGAGATATGTTGGGTAAGATGATGCTTGGCAAGGCTTTCATCCTTAATCCATTTATTGACAGCAGCAGTTTCCTTGGGAGTAGGAGTTGGGGAGAGGGTGGGTTGAGGAGATAATGCATCAAAATGACCCCAAAGGTCTTTGACTTCAACAGCTACCTGAAAATGAAAAGCAAAGATAGCCCAGTTTGTGCCCTTGACATCAAGCTTGGGTACATTGGTGGGGAGAATGTCTGTGGTAATGAGGATGATGGACATTGTGACCAGGACTGGTATCAGAGGGTAAGTGCAGGACTCAATAACCTATAGAATGAGGTATATGTGTGTGATGGCTATTGGAAAACAGCTTAATTCAGTCATTGTGTGCTCAAGACAACAGACTAGGATTTAGCTATTAAGGGACAGCTTAACTACAGTGACTTCCAAAATTGAGTCAATGTTTTGATATTTTGAAGTGTTTATTATATAACTCACTGGAAAGAACAAATAGAGCCAAAGTGTAAGTGGGTGGTTGAAAAAACATGCTCCTGGCTATGTGTGAAAAAAATATTGATGTGATTTGAATATGTATCCATGGAGATATAGTCAATTCAAATCAGCAAGTCATTGACTCAATTTTGTAACTGTTATGCTCACTACAGATGATGTCCCTATACTCCACTATCCATGACTATCCACCACCCACAGCCCAGCCAGACAATGCTACATAATGCTACACCAAGAGCCCTACCCCCATCACAAACCACCACATCCTTACTCAGCACCTCACCAGTAGCCCAGCTGCCAGAACATATAATAGGAGTACCCAAGAGACTTCCACCCACCCTGCTAAAAGAGCATAACCAAACCAGCACAGCAGGAGATCAGAATCATAGCAAAGTTGCAGCTTGGTAACATCCACTCTTGCCTCCCACACCACAGCACAATGCTTACAGCATCAGGGCACTTGACCAAGGTAGCATAAAGACCTTTTTATCTAAGCAGCTAACACAACAGCAACTGCAGATTGTGCCATTGACTGCCATACTCACCTCACCAGTTCCCACACCAATAGTGTAGCTCCCACATATTATATGACTTTCCATTACCTTTTTCCTCCAATCACAGAACTCCCATGATTGCACAATTGCTCACCATGCTAATGCCACCCTACTCCAGGCCTATAGCAGTAATCACTCAAGTGGCACCACTTTCACCAAGGAAATAAGGCCAGTCATGATATTCCCTCAGCATTGCCCTGCTCACATGGTGTTATGCTCACGGCTATGCTACATTCCATTCCTTTGCTACATTCCTTTCTTTAGACAGCTGTACTCATGCCACCCCGCCACGACTTGGTTACACCCAGGGCCCTATTCGCACACCAGCTATCAGGTATCTGCAGCATTCCAGGCACCATATCACACCATCCCTTCACAATCAGCTGGGCAGCCAATAGTGCTAAGAGTGCATATCGTATGATTCTGCCTTTATCTTTTCCGGCCAATGATATAACCCACGCTATCGCACCATAGTGCGCCACTCCTTCCCACTCCAGTAGCATTTGTCCCTCAGTACTGCCTCACTCACACAGACCAGGCCAGTTTCTGTCTTGCACTCCCTTATTTAGTATTCTCATTTGCCCTCACTTACTTTAGGCTCTGCTCCAATTCTGTCTGTACTTGTATATAAACCTGCCTGTATTATATCGGAGCCCCAATCAATTCTTCTTGGGTCTTCCCTCACAAGGCACCCACTTACTAGGAGATTGATCCACTTGTCTGTTTTGCTTCACTTTCGCTACATGCCTCCTAGTGCCTAGCACCTGAGGTCGTTTCATTAAGAATTGATTTCCTTCTTCACTGCTGTTGCTCTTTGACTGCCCTGAAGCCCCCATCATTGTTTCTATCAGTGAGCATAGCAGTACTGGCATTCCCTTACTGATGTTGAAGGACACTAGTGAACACTATACATGCTAAGTCAGCCCCCGCTGTTGTAGTTGGCAGCTCAACAGGTGGATAGCATCTAGTAGTCACCCCTTGCCCCATTCATCCAGTCAACCTCCACCTTCTCGCCACCATCATCTCCCATCTCAAGGATGAGATCACCACCACTGCTGAGAGAGAGCAGCAAGAGTTGTGGGAAGAGATTGACCAGTTGATCACAGAGCAAGCCGCAAGGAATAGGGCAACAGATATGCCTGAACTTGTTTATCCCCCATCTCCAGTCGCTGACATCAACCTGAACGACCTAGTCATTCCCACTCCACCTATTCCATTGCCATCCACCCTTCACTGGCTCATCACCAAGGCAGAAGAACAGACCCACCACTACGAAGAATATGCAGCCCGCATCAAAGCCCAGCTCACTGCTCTGCTCCCCCCTTTCCCAGACTACCGCACCTGCTGTAGGCTGGACCACCTTCACCACCCCTTCTGCTTTCCACCATTCTACTCACACCTGAGACTGTCCAGGATATCTGGTACAGGACTGGTGTGCACTCAGCACAAGCCAGGCCATCTCCATCCAAGAAATCTTCTTTGGCAGTCCAGCAAGTTTCTTTAGTTTTACTTTTTGTACTTACTTCCATTTCACTTCCACCCTTTTTAGTTCTAGCTTTCTTTTCCAAGGATGTTCCCACTTTTCTTCTGGTACTCCCTTTTAGCCTCTTGTTTTATTTCTTTCTTGCTACTTGTATTTTGCATTTATCACCTTCTCACCCACACCCAGTTTGACCACAACACCTTCCTCATTTCCTTACAGTTACCCTCAGAAGAATACTCCCTCATCTTTGCTACACTTACCAGCTCACGAGGCTGCAACTTCCGCTATGAAAGTACACCCACTGACTGGGCTGAGTCAGCAGCTCAGAACTGGTAGATAACCACCACTTCACATTTGAACTAAAGTTCCTGGCTCCAGCTATAGGGGGATTACTTAACAAGCTGAGAGAATGCCCTACACATCCTGAAGGAAGAGTAATCAGGATCCTGAACAAGCCAAGACCCAGAGACTACAGAGATCAGAAGACCGTAGTCTGCTCGAGACCTCTAGTGCCTTTGCCATTTGAAAGGCCCAGCCGCAGCTGGTATAAGAAGCACAAGCCACCCATCATAAGAAAAGAAGTCCACTTCCAGTATGTCACAGGTACTCCTCGATACCATCACTGACCCCACTATTCCTCTACTGGACAAACTTGCTGCCATTGTGGCTGAGTTCACCACTGTCACCACTCAGAATATCCAACTTGCATAATCACTTCACACATCCAACAATGAGATTATTCATTTGAAACAGCTAGTAATGGCTGGACAAAGTATGGTGGCCACTCTACAAGGACAGATCGCCACAGCGGGCCCTCCTGGTACCTCAAAGAAGGTTGAACTCTTCACTGACCCAGGCAAATACAATGGCTCCATTGCCAAGTTCGAAGAGTGGTGGGCCAAGATGAAAGCCTGGCTCCACATTAATGCCCATGTTGCCCCCACCAGAAGTTATGAGGCAGTTGTGGCTGTCCTCTCCTGGCTAAAAGGACCCAAAGCTGGCCTATTTGCACAAACCTGCCTCGCCTGAGGCAGTGCATACTGCTGGAATGACTGCAAAGCCAAGATCAAAGGCTTATTCTGAGCAGCAAACCAAAAGGATTGGGCCTGCCAATAGTTGGAAGAGTTCAAACAACAGGAAATATAAACCAACAACTACCTCATTCGCTGGGAGGTGCTGTATCAGCAAGCGCAGATTAATGACACCCATGCTGTGCAGCTTTTGGAACAGAATACAGCCTGACACATCATACTACAGATATTCAAAGAAGGCAAGTGGCAAGACAAACCAGCACAATACCTGGATCATATTAGGAAGACCAGATGCATGATGAAAGTGCTCAGCTTCATAAGGGGGTATGAAAGGAAGGCCCCTGTGAGGATTAGCAGTTGAGGGTTAGTATGGGAGAACCTTGAAGAAGATGTGTATGCACTCCCCAGCAGCAATGCCCGAGCAAAATGCTTCAATTGCAAAGAGACTGGCCATTGAATCAGAGAATGCCAGAAACCCAAGATAAACCAGTGCCCAGCCTGTGAAACAACCCTTAGTGGTGTGGGTAGTGAGCTGTCAAATGGCGAATAGGAATGGGGACTAGAGCTAGTGGGTGCCCAGGCATCGACTGAGGACTAAGGGAAAAATCCAAGATAACTTGAATGAGGACCTTGGAGCTGAATTGCCAGCCTTATATACTGGTACAGATGTTTGTACTTAATTGTACACTATTACTACATTTGGCGAACTTCAGGGTAGATATGGGAGTATGGGTCTTACACTACTGGCTGGGGATGAGTCATGGAGAGTCACTGCACTGCCTTGCGCAGCCCAGGCACCAATGATGTGAGATGGTGTTAACATGGTGTGATATGGTGCAATCATGATGTCATGGAGCTGTGCAAGGGGATTCAGACTGCTTACTAAGATAAACACAGCTTGGTGCAGCCATCGTGTGGCATGTGAATACTGTCAGCAGGCGGGCCAGGTTGAATACCAGTGCCGGAATAGGGATGGAGCCTGAAAAGGAGTGAAAAAAAAGAGGAGCACGAGCGAGATCGTAACACTACCCCCCTGCTAAAGCTTGACCTCTGGGCAAGCAAAGGAAAGAGGCTGGGAAAAGAGCACAGCAAAGACCGAATGAGATACAGGATGGGGTGCTGAGGGGTGAGAGCGGTGGAAGTCACGAAGGGCCTCAGGGCAATTAGTGAGGTTGGAGACTGGCTCCCAGGTATGGTTGTCAATGGTGTAGCCCTTCTAGTGTACCAGATATTGGATACCATGCCCATGGGGACGGGAGTCAATGATAAAGTCAACTTTATACTCAGCATCCTGATCATCAGTAACTGAGACAGGGCCAGGCAGCAGATCAGGTTGGTGTGGTAGTGGGGGTACATAGGGCTTAGTATGGGATATATTGATGATGGGGTGAATGCAGATATATTTGGGGAGGCAGAGTTCCATGACATTGGGCCCTTTAAGGAAGATGACGGGAAAGGGACTGATCCACCAATCAGTCAGTTTTCGGCAGGGGAACAGCAGGGTCAGGTTATCAGTGGCAAGCCAAATGCGATCACTGATGGCATAAAGGGGTGCGGGTGCGCAACGGGTATTTCTGGTGACAGTCATCCACTCTTGGGCTTTTGCAAGGTGTTCCATTGTTTGTCAGAGAATGGTCTGATAATCCTGTGTGAGCTCAGTGGCAGATGGTGACTTCAAATTGTGGGGCTCCACCCCCATCTGGGGTTGGTATGTGCGAGTGACCTAGAAAGCAAAGAACTTGGAGGCAGTAGACTGCTTCGTGTTTAGTGAGAATTGGGCCAGGGGCAGCCAGCACACCCAGTCGTCCTGTTGTTCAGCACAATACATACGGAGATATAAGGCTACTTTTCTATTCATATGTTCCATCTGTCCATTGGTCTGTGGGTGATGGGCTGTGGACTTCCTTATGGAGATTCCAAGTTGTGCACAGAGCGAGGTCATTAATGTGGTGGTGAATTGGGTTCCCTGATTGGAGATGATGGATTTGGGCAGGCCATGATGCTTCCAGACATGGTTTAAATATAGATCAGCTAGCCCCACAGCTGAACAGGTCTTCATGCAGGGGACCAGTTCTACTTCCTTGGAGAAATGGTCAACCACTGTAAGGATAGCATTGTACCCCCCTGCTAAAGGGAGATCGGTGATAAAGTCCACGGAGATATCCTCCCATGGGCCACTTGGGATTGGTAGGGATTGGAGCTCTCCCTTCATTGGCTGATTACTAGGCTTTGCTTGAGCACAATGGGTACATCCCTGTATGTACTGCTCCATGTCTTTCCTCATGGTGGGCCAGATGTAGAATCGTGTAAGGAGCTCTAGGGTTCAGAGTACCCTGGGGTGTCCACTAACTCCATGGTTGTGGTGGAACATGGTGATCCATGTGCATAGATCTGGAGGTATGTAAATCTGATTGTTCCTTTTGAGGAGCTGGTCTTCAATCTTATACCCCTGTGCCATCAACTTCTTGAGAGTGGCTTCAGGGAGACAGATCGTCATGTGCGATATTTCATCGGCGAGCTCTTCTCCTGGAGTTGTCACCTCTATCGCCTCTCCTACCTCTGCTACCTGTTTTATCTGTTTGGGGGGTATTACCAACACTGCTTTATTATCATCATCTCCCTTATTTGTCAGGTTTGATTGTCGTGACAATGCATCTGCTTTTGTCATTAATGTTCCAGCCTTATGACACCATTTGAAATTGAACCATGATAAGTATTGGGCCCACTGGGCCTGTTGGCAATTCAGATCTTGGCATGTCATGAACCAGGCAAGATTCTGATGATTGTTCCAGATTTTGAATTAATGCCGGGTTTCCTCCAAGTAGTGCCTCCATCCTTCCAGTGCAGAAATCACGCTGAGCATTTCTTTGTCAGTGATGGGGTAATTGTGCTGTTCTGGAGTTATGGAATGGGAGGAGAATGTGACAGGGTGCCATCAGTCTTCTTTCTTTATGGACAACACTGCTCCTACTGCACAGTTACTGGCATCACTCTCCAGCTGATACTCACAGTCATTGTCAGGATATGCGAGAATGGGAGCTGTGGTGAAGTGCTGCTTTAGATTGTTGAAAGCATCCTCACATTCCCTGGTCCATTCAAAGGTGGTGTTCTTTTTCATCAGATCATGGAGGGGGTGGGCTATCTGAGCATAGTCTTTAATAAACCTTCAATAGAAATTGGCGAGACCGAGAAAGGCCTGTGTTTGTCATAGGGTTGTTGGGGATGGCCACTCTGTTATGGCCCATACCTTCTCTGGGTCCATCCTTATTCCAGTCGGGGTGACTATCATTCCCAGGAATTTCACTGTTGTGGTGGAAAAGGAACACTTTTTGGGTTTAATGAACAGGTCATTCTTCTCCAACCTTTCCAATACCTCCACAACTTTCTTTTCATGCACTGCTCAGTTGTTGTCCTAAGAGAAGATCAACAGGTTGTCAATGTAGACTATTACCTTGGGCATGTTGGAGAAGAGGTCATTCATCATCGTCTGGAAGGTTGCAGGCAAATTACACAGCCTGAAGAACATTACTGTTGGCTCATAGGCACCCTTGTGGCATACGAAGGCTGCTTTCCATTCATCTCCTTCTTTAATCTGTACATTGTTATACCCCCAGTGGAGATCCATCTTCATGAACAGTTGGGCATCTTTCAGTCTGTCGACGAGTTGGGAGATGAGCAGAAGGGGGTAGTCATTCTGGATGGTATGCTCATTCAGGTATTGGTAATCCTGGACCATCCATTTCTGTCTGTCTTTCTTTGGAATGAAGAAGACCAGTGACATTTGTTTGGATTTGGATAGGCAGATGTATCCCTTCCTTAATTGATCTTCCACAAAGTCCTCTACCTCCTTCTGTTCATTGGGGCTTAGGGGGATAATCTGTCCCTTCTTCGGTTTGAACGTTTCCTTCAACTCAATTGTGTGGTCCCAGGGTTTCCACACTGGCATTCACCCTGACTCCTTTTGCGAGAATACTCATTGGTACCAGTGATAGACTTGGGACACGAGGCTCAGGGCATCTTCTCCTGTCAAGACTCTCTGCTCCTCTTTCATCCAACTTCTTTCTTTGGCATGTCCTACCTCCATTACCTTATGCTCATGCACAGCCCGATTACCTCGTTCGTAGTTGCAGGTTTCTGGACAGCCTGCAAATTGAATCCATCTGGTTCTCCAGTTGATTTGTGGATTATGCTCCCAGAGCCATGGGTACCCAAGGATGACATTGTTATTCCTGATGTTTGATATGTATGCATGAAGTAATTCCTGATGTCCATTTACATTGCAATATACCTCCACTTCTTCCATGATCCGACCACCAGCATTCTCAGACCCATTGGCATTATGTACAATGATGGTCTGGCAAGCGGTTAGCGTGGGGATGTGGTTCCTGCACACGAAATCATAGTTAATGAGTGTTAAGTTTGCCCCACTATTGACTAGGGCTTCTGTGTCAACGTATCGCCTTTCAGTCAAGGGTTTTATCTGTATTGTCAGCTTTATTTCCTTCCCTTTATGGATTATCCTCATATACATCTTCAGGGGTTCTGGGTTTTTGGTGGTGGATTTAGGGGAATTAAGCACAGGTTTAGTGTCTTGGTCCCTACTGGGCTCGTCAAGAGACCCCCCTAGACTGGTGACGTTAGATACTAGGGTTGTTAGTATAGACATGAGCTTAGTTAGTTCCACCAAGAAGTCATTATTAGCCTGTGAGACACCCAGATCATCTCCTAGGCTCTGCCTTTTCCCTTCTGCTCCTTTCTGGTGTTGGGAAAATCCTGTTCTTCAACCAGGGCTACCCATGCTTCTTCTTCCACAAGGGCAACTCATTGTACCTGCCCTCTCTTACAGCTGAATCAATGTCTGCCTCCATGGAAATGGCACTCCAGACATTGATTCTTCAGCTTCTTACAATTTTGGGCTATGTGCCTGGGCCCTTTACAGTTGAAGCATTTTCCAAGACTTTTCTTTATGGTGAAAACATCTTCTTCGTCCATTTCTTTGAAGTGATCTACCTCCATTCAATCTCCATGGGACTGATAAGCTTGTGGTCGCCCTCATATGAATGTGAGGGCTTCCATGGTGCAACTGACATCCCAGATATTCTGTAGGTAATCCGCTGGGGTGGACTTTCGGGCTCCCTCCTTAAAGATCTGAAGGATAATATGGCTGGCAGTGTTTCACTCTAGGAGGCAAATTGCATGGCTGTTGTCTATTCTGGCCATCTGATAAAGGGCCTCTCATCAGACTAGGAAGTCATCCATCTGGAGGGTCTCTTGGTGGAGCTGTTTGAGCTAGGCAATGGCCCAATCCTTCTGGTTCACCAAACAGAACAGACTTTCCATTTCTTGGACGAGCTTGTCCCAGGTGTAACCTTGGCCTCATCAGAGGCATGTCTGGGCAAAGGATCCAGCCTTTGGTCCTTTCAGTCGGAATAGGACCGCAGTCACTGCCTTATAGCTCTTCAGCAGGATGGTGGAACAATTGGTGTGGAGCCATGCCTTAATCTTGGCCCACCATTCTTCAAACTTGGCCACTGATCCCTCGTAGTCTCCAGGGTCCACAAAGACTTTGACTTTCCTCATTGCCTTTCCTCCTGCAGCAGCTGCACTGTTAAGGTTATTTACTGTCTGCTCTAGTGTGGCAACATCCTTTAGCAGAGCGGCAGTCTTCTTCTGATCTTCAATGCATCCATTGTAGAGCTGCTGGTTCTGCTTGGTCAGCATGGTGAATTCTAGCACAACAGCAGCAATCTTGTCCTCCAATATGAGGTTCGGGTTGGCAAGGATTTGAAGTGTGGACTGTGACATAATGTCAGGCTATATGGGTTTTTGGTATCTGAGTTCTTTTTCCGTCACGAATCACCCAGGTCCTTTTTCTGTATTCTTCGATTACAGCTGGGTGCCTGGTTGCCTTATATGGGGTGGATCTAACTGGCATTATCTGTGGTCAGCTGATCAGTCTCGGCTATCTCTGTTTGTCCTCCTTCCATTGGAGTCGCATAAATAGTTGTCCTATTGCAGTCACTTAGGTTGTTAGGGCATAAAAGGATTTATTTAATAACTACCAGCTGTAATTCTGCTGCAGCTGTTCTTCTTCAGCATGGATCACTTGCCTTTTGTACCCAAAGGTTAACAAATAGGCTCCTTCATGAACAGCAAGTTGGGCTTGAAGAGGGGTAAGCTCTTGTGCAATGAGAGAAAGAAGGCAGAGGAGAAAGTAAACAAAGATAGTGGTAAAGAAGACAATGAGGAAGATGAATGTAAGCAGCAGGAGCTGCATTATCATAGGAGAAGGTTATATGTGAGAAAAATACCTGTCAGAAGGTGCAGGTATGCATGAACAAGAAGTGGTATAGTAATAGTAGCAGGGGCTACTACGAGGGAGCTAAAGATAGTGAGGGCAGCGCAGAGATGCACGAGGGTGAAGGTGTCCTTGACTGTTATCAGGATGGACAAGGGTGGTGGCGGCATTGCAGTGGGCAGCTCTTGCTGCGGCAATTCTCTCATGGTGGGCGAGGCAGGCTTCTTCTACTAAGAATCAGGCATGGTTCTCTTGCCAACAACAGTACTCTTCATTGAGGCAGCAGTGGGTGTCAGGCGAGGTGGGGGTGCGATAAGGACCCTCAAGGTTGTTTGGGTTGACTGACTTACAGTGGCTCAAACAATTGTCCGAATATTTGCATGTTTTTCACTAATGGCAATATTCCCTAACAACCACTAATCCTCACCTCATACTATTGGTGTATGAAATGAAGATCTTACTCTTGGCTACAGG
>JBBPTI010000607.1:1706-12205 GCA_038093995.1 Tylopilus aff. callainus
TTCCCTTTCTCTTTTTCCTCTCCCCCTCATTTCTTTTTCTCCCCCTCTTCCTCTGCCTCCTTCCACTCCTCTTCTACCCCCTCCCCCATCTGCTCCTTCATAACTCTTGCTACAAAATTATCAGCAAAAACCTCCAACTCCCTTTCATACACAGGTGTAATGAATTCATCATCATCCTGAGGACAATCCCTTGTATAGTTGTCAAGAGCCTCCTTGAGCTCTAAGGAACAAACAATAACAGTTTCCTAATTCTGCAATCAGCTAATTAACAGTGTTATAGGACCTAGCACCTTCCTTCAGAGTAACTGCCTGCTTTATACATGGATTCAGTCCTTGGGAGTTCTGATCCAGTGTACTTCCACCATTTGAATTCATCCTTCACTATTTAGGATGCTGTTGAGGGGTCAAGGAGGTGAACTTATGGCACCAGTGCCAACAGAAAAATCCTATGTGAGATTGGTGCAAGTGCAGCTAAGAATCTGGACTTACCTGATGGGCAACAAGTTCTTGAATGAATGGTGGAGTTGATTTGGTTGGATCCTTGGCATAGTGCTGTTGGAATTGATGTTGGATTTATTCAACCTACACTGCTATCTGTGCATGTTTGCTTACATAAGCTACACCTGACTTTGTACAGCAGTTACCTTTCTTTGATTGCTATTATGTGACTTGGGTTGCAGAGAGAGAGAATGTGTTAAGTGTGGGGGAAGGTGCAGAGTGCCTTCTGTGAAAACCTGGGGGCCCCTTGGTCAGCCGTGGTTGCATCCGCATCACGTGCAACACCAGCTTCATCGAGCAGCTCTAGAACACTTTCCACACTCCCACCAGCGTTGACCTCCGCTATGACTTTGGAAATCTACCCCCTGTTCCTAAACTTCCTACATTGCAGGACAAATTGTCCCGAACAGGTGAAAACTCGTTCAACCTTCCTATCGACTATGAATTTTGCGAACTGTTGCCAAGAGGCTTCCCCGTTGATGTCAATGCAGAGCCATCTTTGCTCCCCAGACCTGATAGCTTTGCTACAACTGTATTGGGTGAGGGGCTACTCAACATCATGGTACCCCACATATTATAAAGCGCCATGTCTATCCCCTCTCAGCCATCTGATGGGGAGCTCAAGTTTGGTGGAAAGCATCCGTCGACAGGTAAGAAGGAAGTTTTGCCACTTACGTTGTTGGATATCATTCTGCCTCCTGAGATTGCGAGATCCCTCTCCATAGCGTCATTTTCTAGTGACGAGAGCTTATTGATGAAGTCAATTCTTGTGCACGCCATCCAAATTCCTTCCTTGTTGCTGGTCACCAACGCAACCCATCTGGTCTGAGTTTTGCAGGATTCAACTCATTCGCAGAAATACGACAAGACTTTGAATTCAATGACAGCCCTCCTGGATTCTATCCTCCGCCTGCCATAACATCTGATAGACCGCACCAGAAACATGAGTCAGTCTGCAGCATTGCTTCGGTTTCGTCCTGTGGTAAAGTTCTCCATGGAGGTTCCCCAGATCCCTTCGACTATGGATCAATCATACCTCTGCCGAATTTGCGGGAGAGACCCTCATCAGATGATTTCTCATTCACCATGTTGACTGCGGTTGATGACACTTTTTCTTTCATTTATCGACAACCACTTTGTTGCAGAGTTGACAGCAATGCCTCAAGCTCTTACTTCCGCCCATCACCTGGCCACCCTTACAACCACAGTTATCAACAACCCGACTCTGGCATGTCTGTCAGTCCTCCCATTAGCCTCTTCACCCGCAACTCCACCTACCACCATCGTGGTGACTCGAATATGAGCATGAGCAATATTGCACACTTGTACGCCAATTGTAAAAGCTTTTCTTGGGCTTGGCATCAATCGAACTTTTTTGTCGAATCTGCAATCAGCGATTTCTCGGGAATGAACCTCAGATGACCTGGTCTTGGAGACGAGATGCTTGAATCTGCTCAGGAGTGCGTTTCACCATTGGCTTCTATTTCTGCCTCATCTCTTCCTAGTCTCGCCAGCGATGAGCGTGGAGAACGGATTCGTTTAGAGGAGTACGACAAGCAGGCATTGTACAACTCGATTATGGACAGTCAGTACGAATCTCAGAAGACCGACTCGCTGTTCGAGAAGACTGGCCATCGGAACTCTGTCTGCTCATCAGACTCGGCATTCTTTGAAGAACCCTTGGGTCACACAGCTGCAAAGCCTCCTCGCTATTGTCCAATTTCTAGCTTGAGCATCCCAGGCGTGCATAGCTCACCTAAGGAAGATGATACCATGATTAGTATGGGATTTTGCTTTTCCTTTGATGTTCTCAGCTGATGCATGACCAGATGTTGGGGGGTGGCCATGTGCGCCGCTGTTCTGTGACGTCTATGATCAGCGGGTCACCATGCATACAGGTAGAGCGACGTAAGAACATCCCTGCTAACCCTCCAGAAACGGTCTCCAGCCGCATCAAGAATACACAACTGGAAAAGGGTCCCGAGGTCCCGAGGTCCCATGCGTCATTGAGACAAAACCGTCAATTGGACCAGTTCGTTGGCCATCTCTACCATGACATCGTCGACACTGACCTGCTCGACGTACTCCTACACACCTGTCAACTGCTCTTAAACGCTCCAAGATCCCATCATGCTTAGTGCTACCGTAGAGAATCACCCACCGCTGAAAATTGCTGCCCTGTTTGCAGACGTTCATGCATGTAAGGTTCCCCCGCTCATGCTAAGCACCATTGCCATCGTTCATGCACTTCCGACCCAGGCCCCAGGTGATGAAAAGGGGCATGGCCCATCACATCCACAAGTGCTTCATGGAAGAGAAGCAGACTGAAGCGCGCGCGGTGCTGGCTGCCAATGTGTCTTGGGCATCCCAGTGCCTTTGGGTTGCATACCCTGAGGCATCCAGGACATGGACGGCCTGGGAAGAATTCATTCAGCATCTGGAGAAACACACCTGTCGGACTCGTGTGTGGGTGGCTTGATGAAAATGGCACTCCATGTCTTGACGATGGTGTGAAGGACTGGTCGAAGCACTTTGCCTGCTGCCATGCGGTCAACGTCCAGAAGCGTCCGTTTGTATGCTATTGTTACCTCTGTTCAGAGTGGTGAGCATGCTGGTCAGCTTCAACCATGGCTTGCTCATTCTGCTGTTCTAGGTTTCAGGACATTGCGGGTGACGGCCTGGAATGGGAGGCACATGCCCAACAGCACTATGATGAACTCTTTGCTCGGTTCTCACAGCACAAGGATGACTGCTCTGATATCAAGCCCAGAGGTATTTGCACTTATCCAGCGATTGACAGATGCATGGGATACCATGTTCTGCATATGGTGCATGCATAACGAACGTGTTTCAATCGTAGAGAGAATGGCTCAGTGAGTGCCCTCCCTGCCCCCTCCCTCACATTGGTTCACTTTTCTGCTTTCACAACCTCAGGTATCATGACGAAGATACATTTTATGGCCACCTCGCCACCCACATCAACTTGATCGATGGTGCTAGCCTTTGCCCCTCTCCTGCTTGCGGTTCCAAGTCATATCCCAAGCGTGACTTGCTCTACCACCTTGTGACCGTCCATCATCTTGGAGTCTGTAGGCGTGAGAAGGGTGGTCCTGGACGCCGCCTCAGACTGCCAATGTCCTCCACCAACTCAAGTTCACCCTCACCTACCTATTTGGCTCAGAAACGGCTGCTCTCTGAGGAAACAGCTGGTTTGCCCAACCTCGTTTCGGGTCGAAAGCGACTGCGCAACAACACTGATGTGGCAAGTCTCTTGTCAGTGCAAGCTTGGCTGCCAGGCTGACAGAGCTCCCCACATAGCCAAAGTCCAAATGCCCCAGTTGTTAGAGGAGTTTCCTCCACATTGACGAACATGCGAAGAAATGTCAACATGCGAACCAAAGCGTTGGTGAGGGTGTGACAAGGTATGGTTTGTCTTCCAACATGGGTGCTCTAAATCCCTTGCTCTCGGCAGCTTCATCCGGGGGGGTACATACTGCTGTGCCCTAGCCACCTGCCACAAAGTCTTTGCCGACATCCATGAGCACTTGCCCAATGACTGCCCCTCGAAGGCATTCAAAATCAGAGACACGGGGTATACTCAGGGCCGATAGGGTCCAACACACGCATTCGAATCCTGGGTGAGAGATCAGTCGCCATAGTGGCTCGGACTGGTGGAGCTGTAGAACATCTGGTGCAACTCCATCATGAGCTGCATAAATTGTTCTTCACCCACTTTGCCGGCATTTCAACTTTCTATCAATGCTTCCTTTGCTCTTTATCACCTGATCGTTCCTGTGGGTCATGTTTCCTTTTCTTCACAAATTTAAGCAGGGGTAATGCAAATCGACTTGCACTTGCATTTCACGACACATCCAACAACCTGACCCAGTCTATAGTCTACATAGAAAATTCTGCTTATTTTTTTTCTCAAGGGGAAGTTCAGGGCTGAGGTGAAGCAATACATGCGAGGACAGTGCAGACCTGGTTGTGCATGGAAGAGGGCAGGAGGAGGGTGCATGAATGAAAGAATTGACCACTCATTGAAATTGAGTGGTGTCAGCACGAACTAGTTTGTTGAGATGTGTGGGGTAATGCAGAGCCTCAGGAGTGCGATACAGCCTTGATTCATCGTATCAACCACCCCTTACTCGTCACCTTGTTGCAATTCAACACCTGCACAATGGACAATGGTGACATGATCTTCTTGCTCTCGACATGTTCCAGGGCCCAAGAGTACCAATACAGTGGTTTACTTGCACCACCCCTTAGTTCATGCCTTCATTGGTAGTAGAATGCTCCCCTTGTAAGACACCCCTTAACACAGTATATGATCATCATGGCTTTACACCCCTTGACAACACTGCATGTGCCATAGCAGTCCTAGGCTGATGCATTCCATACTTGGTGCATTTCAAGCATTGGCACAAGTAGGAATGGGGTCTAGTAGTTCTACATGGTGTTTAAAAGTCCAGTCCAGTCCGGTTTTTTACCTTCCAAATAAGGCAACTGGACCAAAACCAGTTCTATAGGTCCACATTAGGCAACTGGACTGCTAAAAACCAAAAAAAACCTGACTTTGTGGGTTTATGTGTCAAATATATCCTACACATGTATCAGGAATGTGTATTTAGTGTATACACATCATATCTTGTCATTAAACATATTAATTTGGCAGGGCAACATGTAGAAATCACTCAAAAACTACTAAAAACACTCTAAAAATTGTGAAAAGTAGTGCAAAAATCAAATAAAAAAAGGGGGACATTGCCTGATTAGGAAGTATGGCTGTACACCAGCTGCAACCACTTGCAACTGGTTGGCAACTGCAGTCTTTTGTCCAAGAAATCAGACAACTGGCAACTGCAGTCCAGTTGCCAGTCTTTTGAACAGTCTGCAACTGGACTTTGAAACACTAATGACAGTGACCCCAGCCTGTGACAGTAACAACAATGCCACAATGACAACACCATGGCCCAGTGCCATTGACCACACTGGGATGACAGTGACCCCAGTGACATCAACCACACCACAACTGCAGTGCCATTGACCACACTGTGACAGCAATGATGATGCAACATTGTCCATGGCCCAATGCCATAGATGATGTGACAACAACAATGACAATGACAATGGCACATGCACACAACCAACAATGCAACATCATCCATGGGCCACAATGATGACGACAATGATGGTGCACATACAACCAATGACCACAGCAACTTGCCAACAATGATAACACAGTATTGTCAATCTGGCACCATCTACAGCACTACAATGATATGTCTACACAGTGTGTGGGCAGGTTGCAGTGACTGATGACAATATGATGGGTTAGTGGGATGATGGCATACAACAAATTGTAGTAGTGTACTAATATCACTTATTTTAAAGACAACTAGGTGGGGTGCAAGAAAAAAAATTAGCAGTACTACTATGACTAGATTCTGTGTTGTTTGTACACACTGTGCATGCCTACACAGCCACCTATATCTGTGCCACTGTACATGCTGACAAATAAGCTGTACAGTCTGTGGTGCTGTACTGTCCCTATAGCCCCTCTATACAATGGGGGACCTTGCTGTAATTCTATAATGTCTGTAACTACCTATCCAGACCTCCACATAACAATTAGAATTTGCTGATGCTAGAGAAGGCAACACCACCACCATGACCTGATGAAGTGATGGGCATGATGGCATGGTGAAGACACCATGACCACCATGATACAGTGGACAACTGCACAACAGGGAGGTCACTATGACCACAACACAATGGAGATGCCATAATGAAGATGCTGCAACCACTGGGACAGGACTGTTGGAATAGGCAAGTGTGTGCGCTGCTGATCATGTATGGATACATTACCTGAATTGGATAATCATAGACTGCACAGTGCACAACACAGCCTGACAGTCTACACTACCTACATAATTCTTGGCCAGGGCAACTACCTGCTAAGTATTTAGTCAACCCTACATTCTGTATTTACTCCTTTAGACCATTAGCTTGTATCTACGAGTATATAGACCTGCCATTTGTAGACTGCCACCTCAGTCTGTTTTCCCTGACAATGACTGAGGTGAGCCTTCTTGATACACACCATAATACCAGTACTTACCTAGTGCATAGTTTATCTTTGTATAGGCAATTACAATCTATAGTCTATTTGCCCCAACAATGACTGAGTTTATCTTCATATAGCTGTTTGGCTCTTGCTCTGTTGCCAGTCCTACTCTGATAAGGACACATGCAAGAGGCATGATTCCCACACTGCAATGACTACTGTGCCAAGGATGTATGTCATGGAGGTCATGATGACCATGACATGGTGAAAACATCATGATGAAGATGCTGTGACAGGCTATGTGCATGAAAGGATGACAGCACCAATTTGGAGGTCATCTGTGTGTTGTGACCAATGTGGTTTATTTTCATCATTAGTAGTACCTCTGTACTTAGTTTACAAAATAAAATTTATTCTAAACCAATCTAATAGGTAGTGGAGGGAGAAATAGAATTTTCTAGTAGTATGTAGCCTATGCTCTGTATCATTTGTATATGCCTATGCACATCTGCACAGCCATGCTGCTCTGTGCAGCAGTGCAGCACTGTATGTGCTGACAAATCACTGTGCAATGCTGTACAAGATGACTAATTGCTGTATAGCCTATTAGCCTGTGGCTCTCTGTAGCTGCTCTGTACAATGGGGGACCTTGCTGCAACTCTGTGAAGTCTGTGACTACCTGTCCAGACCTCTACATAACATTTAGAATTTGCTGATGCTGGTCATGGCATGGTTGTTGCTGTCATGGCACAGTTGATGGTGCTGGGCCATGGTGTCATTGTTATTGTTGTTACACTTGCTATGGTCCACAGCACTACCTTTCCCCTTACAGAATACTCCACCCACACCACAGAGTTGTGACTTGGGACTGGCATCAACCTGGTCACCAGAACAATCCCATGACCCATGTGACTGCTTACAGCATTTGTGCACCTGACCAAGGTAGAGCAAAGCCATGATTACCTAAGCAATTGCACCATCCTGCCATGACCAGTTCCCATGCCAATAGTGTAACCCCCTCAAATCACACCACTTCCCATTAATCTTCTCCCTCCAATCACACTATCCCCTTGCCATAGCCTCACCTGTGTGGACCAAGCCCAGTTCTGCCTTGTATTTCCTGTAATAGTAGTCTTGCCTGCCCTTAACCATTAAAAGCGGAGTTATAATTAGTTTCCATGTGGTATATAAACCCTTGAACACACAACCCCAAGGCTCCTCATTTGAGTCTTCTTGGGTCTTCCCTCATAGGGCACCTAGCAGCAAAGATGCTTGATTTTGTATCCACTCTATTGCCAGCTACCACCAGTAGCACACTACACAACCAAGTACCCTGTATGAGGTTGTTTCATTAAGACTTGAATCCCCACTTTGCTGTTGTTGTCACTAACCTCCTCAAAGCACCCCACCACCACTTTTACCATCAGTGAGCAGCAGCAGCCTGATGGCAGTTCCTACTAATGCTGTCAACAGACTCCAGTGAATGCGAAATGCACCACATTGGCACCCACTGTGTCATTGACTGGACAGTGTCTGGAAGTCACTGCCCCTCATCCTCATCACCTCATCAACCTTCACCTCTTCACCACAGTTGCCAGCTGCCTCAAGCAAGACCAGCAAGAGGCTGAATGCTGTGCCCAACAAGACCTCTGGGAGGAAATTGATCAGCTCATAGCTGACTGCACTACTGCCAGGAATGAGGAAGAAAAAGCAGAAAGGGCCTGGTCACCCTATTTAGTCTATCCATCAACCATTCCCCCCTCACCCAAACTGCCCACTTACTCCTCCTTCAAGGTCAACACCAATGACTTCATCCCACCAACACTGCCCCTGCTCTTCCCTGCTATCCTCATCTGCCTCATAGAAGAAACAGAGGCACTTGCCATGCACCACACCACCATCACCACTGCCTTTGAACAGCAGCTAGAGCAACCACCACCCCCATCCCCAGACTACCATGCCCACAATTGCAGCCACCCCCTTTGAGTAGCACACTGCACAGCTCAACTAGCCCATCACCAAGCCCTCATCTCTGTTGTCTGCTTCACTGATGAAGCAGGCCATCTCCACTCCCATGCCATTCTAAAGCACCCCTCAAAGTTTTTGTAGTAACTTTCCTTCTTTACCTGCTCTTACCTACCTCCTTTGTACTTATGGATGTTCTGGCAGTACTTACTTTGTACCTTTTTAGCTATATTTGTGCTTCTTTTCTTTTTCCTTCTCTATTCTGTTTATGCAATCACTAGGTCTGTCCAGTATGACCACAACTCCCTGGTCCTCTTCATACAAACACCATACAGAGAACTTTCTTTCAGCATAGCCTCCCCTACCAGTAGTAGAGGACTACACTTTTGATACAATTCAGAACCCTCTAGCTGGTCAACAGAAACCCAGGAGGATTGGTAGTTATCCAACAAACTTGCTTTAAGAAAAGAACTGTTGCAGCAGCTTGAGTGAGAACACTCATGTGCAACAAACTAATTGACAAAGGTCAACAACAATAGGGAATATACTTGGAAAGGATCCAAACCTGGAGATAAGGCACATAATAAGTCACCCTCATAAGAAAGACTGCAGAAAGCAGAAGATGGTAGTCCAAAGCAAGGAGCTACCCCCATTAGCATTCCAAAGACCCTACAGACATTGGGTGCCACTGGCAGAAGCTGCACCATGAGTAAAAAGAGTAGTTCTCAAAAGAGAAAAGAAAGTATAGGGTGGCTCAAAGTAGCCACCTATGATGACACCTATGCCTACACCTATGACTGATTTCCAAATTAGGTAGTCACACTGAGTCACAGTTGTGTGCTTGTTCTGTATTTTCAATTAGCATTATTTCTGTCCCTTGTTTTCTCAAATACCAACTCTATTCACTTATTAGTACCTCCTGGCACACATGCCTCACAAGAAAGCCACTGATAGCCCACAGATTCCAACAGTATCATGGACTTCAACCATGATTTGGGATCTCATTGTTGAGATTAAGAAACCAGCAAACCTCAAGATTCTCTTTGGTATCAAAGAGGATGCTAGTGATGTTTGTATGTATTTTATTCTTTGAACATTGCTAATTATATTTTTAAAAGAAAACTGGTGATCAAAAGGTTGCTGTTTACCAGGCAATTGCAAAGGCACTCATTCCTGATGTTGCTGCTGTTTGTCTGTGTACTACTGGTGATAGGGTCAAGAAAAAAATTGAATGGTGAGTTCCTCATGCCATATTTGTGTTTAATTGTTTTCTTTTTGTTTCTAGGCTTAAGGATTGCTATGTTAAGCTTGCTGCTAGGCTTAAGCAGACAGATGATGGGCTTAAGAATTCAAATGGACCTGGTAATGGGGATGAAGATCCTGATATCATCATGGACTTTTATATCCCATCTGGAGGACCTGATAAAAATGCTCCAGAGTCAGCTCACAATTTATTTGGTATGTTATTTCTTGTAATATCTCTGTTTGCTAAATCTTGTATTCTGTATCTTCAGAGAGCTTGACTGAGCAATGGGAATACTTTCCCAATTGTCATTGCATTTGGGCCACTCATCCAAACATCAATCCTCCTGCAGTGACAACTGGTGTTGGTCCTAATGGTTGCAGGATCACTTGGATGCAGCCTCCCATTAAGAATGCAAATATTGACCCTGTTCTTTTGGCTCAGTCTCAAAATGTTCCTGCTTTTGGTAGTGCTTCTCAGCAGCCTAACATCTCTGATGGACATTCTGGTACTCCTGCCACTTCTTAGCCTACTTTTTTGTCATGTAGGCATATGAAGACTCCATTCATCTCTTCTGCTGCCATTAAGAAGGCCAAGGCATCCATTAAGAAGATTCCTCAAAAGTGTTCATTTGAGGATTGTATTCTGGAAATTCAAAGATATGCTTTCATATATATTTTAAACTATTCAACTAATTTCTTATATATAGCCAGAATGTCAAGAATA